>CAUYPK010009254.1:0-90320 GCA_963574355.1 Loris lydekkerianus | reverse complement strand
GATACAAACATCAATGGTTTGGTCCCTGTCTTAGGTTGACTGAACGCAGAGTGATCTTACCTGTCTTTGGGTACTATGAATGTAATCCACCGTGCAGCCTCTCCATATCCTGTCTTAGGTTGTCCCAGATTTGGGAGTCTTACCCGTCATGGGTGCTATGGAGGGCAGTGAGGAATAATAGTTAGATTCTTGGTTAATGAGCCGGTGATATTGGACCTCGACCTGATTTAACTGCCTCTAACCTTTTTTAAGGATACAGGGCCCAAAGGTGAAGGGTAAATAAGGGTAGCAGGGGAAGAAGGTAGGGTAAAAAAACATGTTGACCCGTCCACAGGGAATTTTCTAGAATTTCTTTTCTTCTCTTTTCTAGATCTTCTTGGAGTGTTTTAATCTTGTTTTACACCATCTCAGATCTGTTGGCTTAAAGTAGCACTTCTCCTGCAAAAATAACATATTTATCTAGTTCTTTTGCTTTCAAATTATTAATTCTTCAATGAAGCATTCCTTCAGCATGTGCAATTGCTAGTCAGACAAGCCTAAATTTATCTTTCTAAAAGGTGTCTAGGTTGTCGGTTACCATGGAATCATGGTAATTTGGAAAAGAAATAATTTGAAAGCCCTTTAGAACTTCCTTATTTAATCTTAGCTGAAATACCAAAAGTAGTAAGTTTTATCTTCAATACCAGTAGAAAAGTCAGAAGTTTCAAGTTAGGCCAAAAGAAAAACCCCATAGAGAAATAGACACCAAATATAGACCCCTCTACATGTTAACTGCATAGTTGTAGATTTTTCAAATAATGACAATTTGAGTTCTGAATTTTCCTTGATGTGATTTGTTCATTAGTTTAAAATATGCATATAATGGGCCATAATCTATAGCCACTGGAGTCCCAAGAAATCTGGTGTACCTAATGTTTGAAAAATCCCATTTTATTTCTTATTAATATCTCCAAAGTAAAGCAAATCCTAAAAATCCGGTCAAGAAATGACTAAATTTTAGGCTGGTGCTTTAACAGGGTGCTAAACTGCCCTGGGGAGCGGGGATGATTTTGTCACCCTGCACCTACTATCCAGAATGGTTATTTTTAACCTTGAAAGATTTTTAGAAACAAGGTAAGAATCCAGCCGGATTAAAAGAAACTAAGATAAGAGTGTTCACAAAAATTTTAACCTCGACTTAGCAAATTTAATCTTTAACTAGATCTGCAAACTAGAGGAGGCACCCCATGGAGAGCGAATGCACATTCTGTAGAAAGTTCGAGTGCTCAATTCAGAAGGATGATAGCCTTCATATTTGAAAGGACTAGGTAGAAAAGACAAAAACATATTTTATAGTGCCCAACATAATGCAAGATTCTTTATTAAGTCAGTCTTATTCAAACCAGTTCTCAAATAAAGTCCAAAAGCCTCTATAAAAAAAGGGAAGCTCTCCTAGAAAAAAGAGTGACTGGGCCAGAAAAGGTGAGATGTGGACGTGGAGCACCCCATGGGCTCCAGTGAGGAAGTACATGGGTTCCCAGAATCACCCATTCATTCCAATGGTAATCTTTTTCAGGTCCCATTTCTGACACTGTACATCAATTTAAATAATAAACAGAGAGAAACTCCCTAAAAGAAGATATTCTTATCGGGAAATAGAATATGGCTGTGGAAATTTACGCACCATATAGTACACTAAGTGTGGATTCAGACAAGTAAAGAAAGATGCAGATTTTTTCAAGAAAAAAAGTTGGTTTTGAAATAATTGTCCTTGGCAATAAAGATTAATAACAGGGGTAACATCAGTTCAAGATTGGACAGGCAGTTGCTGGGCAGATGACATTGCAGAAGTATTTTTTTATGTATAAACTTGAGATGATCTTTGTGCAAAGATGTGGGTTTTGCTTATTTTATTTTATTTTATTTTATTTTATTTTATTTTATTTTATTTTATTTTATTTATTTTAGTTTATTTTAGTTTTTTATTTTCAGCTTTACAAACAGGAAAACTCTTTTTCATGGCCTTCCCTGGCTTTATTGTCAAGATTTTCTTAACATTAGAAACTGCATTTTGATTGTGACATCTCTCTCTGAGACAGAAAAGAGGAGAGCAAGAGAGAAGAAAGAGAAGAAAGATTATAAGGAATTGGTTCACATATGCTTACAAATTCCAGAATTTGCAGTTGGCAAACTAAAGACCTATGAGAGACTATGGTATAGTGGTCATCAAAAAGTCAGAAGGTTCAGGATTCATGAAAAGCCAATGTTATAATTTGATCTAAGGCATGAAGAAACCTGTGTTTCAGCTGTTCTCAGTAGGAGAAATTTTCTCTTGTGGAAGGGTCTGCCTTTTGTTTTATTTGGTCCTTTAAATAATGATGAGCATCAATCATGTTAGAGTGAGAATAATCTGTAAATACATATTAACTTCATGCAAAGACAATTTTAAAAACACATTGAGAAAAATGTTTGATAAAATATATATGCACCTCTGGGCTGGTCACATTGACACACATAATATGTTATGCTTAATTTCCAGCCAATTCTTTTGATGGATTCCTTTTCTGTCCTTTAAGAACTTTCTTTCTCAAAGTTTATACTAAACCTTATCTGGGTGATCTCATTCAGTTGTAACAACAAAAATATTCAAATACTTAAATTAGAATAAAAGTGACTATACTTCTTAGCACCAATTTTTATGAATTGTTGAAAGAATAAAAGCACCAGGCACAAAAGACCCACTCTTTTATTGAAGAGATCTAAGGATTTAGATACAGCTCCCCCTCCCCCAATGGCTCCCTATCTTTACTATTTGATCATGCTTGCTATTAGATTTGAAAGATTAAAGACTTTCTCGGCAGTATATAAAAAGGCAGTGATTATTCAGTGATGCCACTTCAGGAACCCTATTTCCTTATATTCACAATTTGCAAGAAGACAAGGAAAAGATTTATTATAACTAAGGACTCTTCACTGTCTCTCTGGTTAAATAAAGTAAGACTGACTGGTAGTATGCTCGGAAGAAGAATGTATTAGTATTTTTCCTACTTCCAGAAAGACCTATAAATAAGAAATGAGTTAAAGCCCCCTTCTGATCTTAAAAATGGGAGAATTATCCTGGATTATCGATGTGGGCCCCAGGAAATTTAATATCCTTTCAAAGTAGAAGAGGAAGACAGAGGAGATAGTCAGAGAGAGATGGGAGAATGGATAACCAAGGATCTTAGAAGGACAAGAGGGACTCAATGATCTATTATTGCAGTAGAGCTGCCATGTGGAAAAGCATGAGGAAGAACGCAAGAAGTCTGGAGCAAAGACTGACCCGTAGGGAAACAGATGGATCAGTTATACCACCCCAAGGTCTGAACTGACTTCAGCAGCCTGAATGGTTATAGAAGGGTATACCTCCTAGCACCTCTCAGGAATGGCCCAGCCGGCTGACTTCTTGATTTACCTTTGTGAGGCATGGAGCAGAGAAACCACACAAGACCCAGGACTTCTGATTTATATGACAGAGAGATAATGAATTTGTGTTGTTTTATGTCATGATAATTTGATAAGGCAACAGTAGAAAACTAACACAATGTTCAAAACAGAACTTACCTTCTTACAACTTTTATCACTCTTTTCCCAGCTGCCTCTTCTTTCTGCTTTTCCAAGCTCATTCTTCCAGTTTCTGGAGACAGAAATGCACTCATTTTTATTTGGTCCATTAGACGTTTTAATCAACCATGAAATCTCGTCTTTATTAAACCTGGGACATTTTCTGAGCTCACTCACTTGTCTGTTTTCTTACATCCACTGTTTTACTCTACCCACCACTCTCCCCTTTGCTATTATCTAAAACATGTTCTGTCTGTCTTCTCTGTTTCTGGGTTTGCTATCTGACAGGTTATTCTCTACTCTGCAGTCAGAAGAAAAATTCTAAGATATAATTATGCATTCCTTCATATGAAAACCTGTAACATTCTCATATTGATTGAAGAACAAATATAATTCCTTAATGTGGCTTATAAGGCCTTTCATCAACAGTGTTATGAGAAGCATTAAGTAGAAACCTATCTAAGAAGTCTTACGTTTAAAATTGACCTAACCCCTCCCATTCAAAAGAGAAAAACCTGAATCAAAACCACATCCCAGACTCAGCACCTGTGCGCCGTGGTTAGAGCCCCAGACAAGGCACTGGAGCTGGTGGGTTTGAACCTGGCCTGGGCCTGCCAAACAGCAATGACAACAACAAGAGGAAAAAAATATCTGGGCGTTGTGGTGGACACCTGTAATCCCAGCTACTTGACAGGCTGAGGCAAGAGAATAGCTTAAGCCCAAGAGTTTGAGGTTGCTGTGATGCCACGGCACTCTACTGAGGGTGACATAATGAGACTGTCTCAAAAAATAAAAAAGAAAGAAAAAGAAAAAGAAACCACATCCCAAAGCTGAGTATGGAGTAAGCATTTAGAAACATGAACAAACATTTTTAAAATGTACCACATTTATGTACATGATATCCAAATTCAATTTATCTGTCTTCCCCCCCCCACCAAAATGAAAAGTAAAAACAAAACAAAATTACTGTTTACCCCAGTCAACATGGTTCTGCAAGATGAGCAAGCCCTTTGTTCTTGAAAGTCACCTGGTTGAAAATGGAGTAACACCATTGAACATGCTTTTAAATGTCGACCAATAATTTATATTCTCACCAGACACTTAACGATTAACATCAACCTGTTTCTATCTCTGAAAGGTCACTGGTCCTTAACGTCCATACTTTCCAGGAAAACCTGCGTAAGACAGCAGTTTGTTCTCAGAAAGACTGTGCCTTTACAGTATGGTTTCCCAAAATATCAGTAAGCAATGAATTCAGGGGTGGGTGTGTGTGTGTGTGTGTGTGTGTCTGTGTGTGTGTATGCATATATGTATGTGTGACTAATTTTAAATACCTACTGATAGTCTTATGATCTGAATATCAACAAATGATTTAGCTGATAGGAGAGAGGAACAACATTGAAAGAATTTGGATAAGCAAGTTTAGGAAACAGGGATGCGGATGGATGTGGAGAGAAAACAAAAGGCTATAACTTTTATGTCTGCTATTAATGCTCATCAGAAATTATCCATCCCAAAAGAGGGTTTCAACAATCCAAAAGAAAATCGCATAGTTCTGTGACAATGAACATTTTGCTATGATAATTGAGATAAAAGAAGCATATGTGCCCACAATCTGGATTCTCATAAGGACTAATCCAGCCACTGCCACTGTGGATATTCCAACGAACCATCAGTAGAAACCAACATGGTGCCTTCAATACAAACCATTCCTGAAGGTGAAAGGTAGATTTTAGCAAATGTCTCCCCTCTTGAAAGGAACAGCACTTTAACACCAAAGAAGGTACGTCTGCTTCCTATGCCTGTATTGTCCTCAAAATACCACCACTGAAGACATAAAGAATGTCTTATCTATTTCTATAATATTTGCCCAAGATTGTCTCTGAATTGTTAGCTCTTTTAATATCAAAGGAAAAGGTTTGAAGGGTACATGACCAAATAATCCATTGTCTTACTACACAGAGTATCAGCAGAAGCCTGAAGCCTAATAGCCCTTAAACAACTCATCTAAGGCAAAGCTCACAGCAGATCTCTTCAGGGGTTCTCTCTCTCTTCCAGGATGCTGAGCCAAAGTCAGTATGCTGCGCTGTCACTCTAGCAACTACTCAAAACAGTCCCAGAAGCCAAGAATGATTAGCACTCTGTACGATCTAATTGAAATATTTGAATTTAGTGCCACAGCAGATATGGAGTCTGGAAGAGTAGAGGTCTTTCTAGAGTGGATGTCTTCTGCTAAGGACCACTATTGGGATTTTTGCTGATCTTAAGTCTATAGTTACCTTCTGATTACTTTTGGGTTTCTTATTTTTCTTTCTTTTTTTCTTTCTTTCTTTCTTTCTTTCTTTCTTTCTTTCTTTCTTTCTTTCTTTCTTTTTTTTTTTTTTTTTGTACAGACAGAGTCTCACTCTATGGCCCCCAGTAGAGGGCTATGGCATCACACAGCTCACACCAACATCCTACTCCTGGGCCCGGCGATTCTCTTGCCTCAGCCTCCCTAGTAGCTGGGAATACAGGTGCCCACCACAATGCCTAGCTATTTTTTGTTGCAGTTTGGCTGGGCTGGGTTTGAACCTGTCACTCTTGGTACATGGGGCTAGCGCCCTACTCACTGAGCCACAGGTGCTGCCCTCTTTTGTGTTTCTTATGCTAGTCAACTACTGTGGGTGGAGGACAGGAATTAATGGGAAGTGATATACTCTACTGGCTGACTCCTATTATCATAAGAATCTACAACTACTTTTACAGAATAGGGAGAATCTGAAAATGATGAAATTAGTGTAGTACCTTTATATTCATATGCTCATAAAAAAAGAGAATATGAAATTACAGAATTTACCTTAAAAGGAAAAGTAACGATTGTCTGAGATCTCCCTAGAATTAAGTTCTAGGTTACACCAAAACCACAATATACAACCATCCACTGTGTTGTCTGAATGTGAAGAAAATTTAGAATTAGTGAAAAAGGGGGCAGATAGATATTAATTACAGAGTCAACACAAGCTACTGAAGAAATATTCTACTAACTTACTCTCATTAAATCTGGGGGAAGATGAGAGCTACCACTTATGAAGTGCCTCGGATATAGAAAAGATTTAATGGAGGAACGTGGCCAGTCAGAATGGTGTAAATGTGGATTATATCAGACATCTCGAAGGCTCTGCTATGATTCTCAGTCTCACATCTGTCTATTTTTCATCCATGGTGCAACATCCAATTTTGCATGACTCCCTACCAGCTTCATGCTAGTACAAGACAATACCCTTTATTGGGACCAGGCAACCCCAAAGTGCAGGGCAGTTAATGGAGCATGAAGAGAACGTTTAACCAACTAGCAGTGAAAGCCTGTGCCTCAATGTTTGCATCTTTCTTCCCAGACGATGGTCCTGGGGAACATTCAATACGTCTTCTTAAGTAGTATCATGTGATAAGAGACGCCACCCATAATGGCGGCTGAATGAAAGCTACATGTTTGCACTGCTTCTCTTTCTTTGACATGCTCTTTCTAATTCCTAAAATTAGTGTATTATATTTTCCAATAATGTAGATTTAGAACATTTTGGAAGATATGATATCTGAAGAATCCAGTGGGTGCTGTGTGTGTACACATGCAATTTGAGTATTGTTTAGAAATTTCAGATTCTCCCCATCCTATGAAAGTAATTCTATATGGTAACTGGAGTCTGCTGACATAGAGCAGAGAATTTCCTTCTTAATATCCCAACTCGCACCCTGGTTATTTGGAAAACAAAGACTTTATAAATAAAGTGTCTAGAATCATTCAGAACGGATGCTACAGAGTGGGTCAAAAGTGAGAGATAAATATATAGGTAGAAACTGATTCCTTGGCGCTTTGAAAGCAAAACTGAAGATATCTCAAGTGTCTAAAGACTTATTGCTAATTTCTGAAGTCACATTTTGAAAGCCGTGATTTAGAGGAATTAAACACTCATTTACGAAGGAATGATGCAGAAAATGATTTGTGTATGGCTGCCAGGGGAGAGGCTATTTCAGTAATCCAGGTGTTAGGTGATGAGCTACAGAACCAAGGTGGTGGGAGTTAGCAAGTAAATAAAATGACACATTTAATGACATTTTGAGGGAGCTATTGACAAGAAGACGTGATTGCCTATTAGATAAATAAATGATGTAAGAAGGAAATGGATTAAAAATAACTCTAAGAACGACAAGCTGTGCACAACTCCTTTGCTTCCTAAAACTTATTTGTCCCTTTTTTATAAAGCAAATGACCATACATAAAAAAGTGACTATAATGGAGTAGACAAAATGCAAATTTAAGATCCAGTAAGCTTACTTAAGAGAAGATATTAAATAAGAGTGTATTTTAGGGTAGGTACTGGGCACCAGGTGAAACCTGGCAAATGGTGAGTAGCAGTGAGGGGGAGGAAACCTGGCCTGCTGAACCAGGAAGTCTGGAGGTCCATAAGATCATGGTATGAAGTAACCTAGGTAATCGATGACTGCTGAAAGAGACCACCAATGACCCAGAGACAAAGGCACAAAGCTGCTTGGAGGTGACGACAGGCCAATGAAAGTCTTGGAGCCAATTTCAAGTGGAGAGAGTATCTCTACCCCTGCAGGGTCCTTGCTTCTTGTCTCTCTCAGCTGTGCTCCTTCCTGAAGAGGGACCCACTTCCAACTCTCTTTGGGAGTGCTCTAAACTTCCCTTCTCCTTCCTAAATAAAATCTGTTACCTTGAAACTCTTGTGGGTTACCTCTGCTTTCTATCCACACTGCCGGTGCCGCTCCAGTTTTATTTTCCTTTTCCACTCACATTAGCTTTCGGTTATTCCCCAGCCACTGTTGAACTTTCTAGCTTACTTGAGTAGTTGATCCAGGTCAACTAGGTTCTGGGAACAGGACCCTGACCCTCAACAGCAGTGAATAAACCAAGCAAAATAGACCTGTCCTAATTGGCATTTATTCTAGTGAAAGAAAGGAAAAAAGAAAAGAAAATTAAAGAAAATCATTTTCTGCATCATTTCTTTATAAATGAATATTTAATGTTCAAAACTATCACAAGTGCTATGGAAAAAATAGGGGCTGCTAAGAAGGCTCACAAGTACTGGAAGGTGGTAAAATGTTTAATAGTGCAGGTAGGATTAATCTTACTGGCAAGAAGACATTGGAACCAAACTCAGAAGTGAGGCAGTCTGCTATGTGGGGAAGGGTACTCAAAGCAGAACAAAAAAAAGGAGAGAAGATCCCGAGGTAAAGGCTTCAGAAAGGAAACCAAAGACTCGATGAAGAGGCTGCCACTGGCAAAATTTGACAATTTAGACTTCAAATGATGTTTTTCATATGTCCCTATAAGTTTTTGAACACATTCTTTTGTTCTGACACACAAAATGTGATTGTTGGAGACTTTGTATTTTTCATTCTCCAGACCTGAAGTCATGAACTTACCAAAGAATCCTAGCAAATGGTTTACAAAACCATGACTGTTTGTGTGCAAAGTTATTGACATAACTATGCATATGTACGTGGGCATGCGCTGTGTTATCAGTTGTCATTTTGTTTGTAGTTTATTTCAATTTTCCACTCCTTTTACTATAAGGTGGATTTAATTATATTGTTTACATTTGAGGATAGCACAACGCAAAAACCAAAATGTCACTCTATTCTCCGTCTCTCCTATGCCATTGCTGCTCTTATTTTTAAATGATTTCTATTTTTTTAGGGTCTATTTTTAAATGATTTCTATTTTTTAGGGTCTGTATATATATATATATTTAAGTGTGTGTATATATATGCATACATACATATCTGTGTGTGTGTATATATATATATGATGCTACTTGCAACTGCTGGCAACAAATAGGAAAAAATAGTATTAAATACCTCAAATGGCACATATGTATTTATGCATATATATATTCTTTTGCACATTGCTTTTCTTTACAGAGAATTAATCCTGAACAATCCCTCCATATTTGTTCATAAAAGTCTTTTACATTCTGTTCTACAGTTTCATGGTATTCCATTGCTAACTATAACTTAGTTTTCAAACTGTCTCATAGGTGTCTGATATATTACTGTTGAAAATCACGCTGCATTAAATGTCTTGCATGTGCTTACATTGTTGGAAGTGTAACTTAAAGTAAATTTCTTCAAATAAAATTTCTATGTTTTAAGTATAAATGCAAAAGTAGCTTTTTTCTAATGTTGTCATATACACAGGAGCAATGCAAATTTGTATAACCTCTAGTTATGTATGAGAGTACCCGTTTCCCTACAGTTTGTCAATAAAGTGTAGTTATTGTGAGAGGTGAGAAATAGCATCAGAGCATAGCTTTGATTTTCTTTCGTCTTATTATCAGTGTTGTCCATTCATTGTCAAGAATAACCTTGAAATCTGTGTGTCTGCGTGCATGTGTAACTATGTACCTGAATACAACTAGAAATGTAAATGTGAAAAAAACATGATTCAAGAATAGGAAAAATAGTATTTAATATCCCAATGGCTAGAATTTTAAATGTTGACTTCATCAGAGTGGTGGCTTTTCCATTTCATAGATTATGAAAATAAGTAAATTTATAATTTTCTAAATGGCAGAAGTTAAGGAGGGGAGATAGAAATAAGCTTAGTAAATAATAAATACTGTTATAAGTATGCTAATGGAAAATATCAGATGAAAAAATGTGGGAATACATGGAAATAAAAATAGAAGCATTCACACATACTAAATCTATGGACAAGGAAAAACATCTTTTCTCCAAAGTAGTATAAAAATTTAGAGTTTCTTATTTTTTCCATGTGCAATGATAAAATTAATTCCTACAATAGTATGCTGTCAGTGTAATGCATGAAAGAATGAGGAAGTTATGGAATGTGAATTGAAGAACAACTTTGGAAACACTTGGGGAAATGCAGTCATGACTTGAAATAATATCCTGTAGTTTCATTTTTTTTTAATCACTTGCAATGCTGAAAATAAATGAAAATGAATAAATGGGATCAGAAGTATAGGATAATGTAATACATATTTTAAATTTTAATTCAGAATTATCAAAATAATGTTAATTATTAAGTGGCTTGAAATGAATATGGAGGTCTAAGCTTCAGAAAGGTTATACTAATCACAATAGAACAGAACTGTAGTGAACTCACCACAGTATTATAGGTAAAACATACATCTGATTAAAACCATTCACACGTATTATTAACGTGTAATTTTTTTTTGCTTGAATAAAAGAGTGCCAATATTCTGCTCTTATAGGAGAATACTGAGTTGTTTAATAAATAATTTCGGACAAAGGTCATATCTTATAAATCTAAAATGCACGTAACTCTAGACTTCCTCTAAATTTTTCATTCAACATATATTCAATATATTTAGTAAAGTGGACTGTAGGCAAATGTATTGTATTAGTGTGCTCAGTATGCCGTAACAAAATATCATAAACTTGGTGCCTTAAACAACAGAAATTTCTATTCTCACACGTCTGTAGGCTAAAAGTTCAAGGTAAGGGTATTAAAATGGCTTCTGGTGAGTTTCTCTTCTGGCTTGCAGATGGCTACTGTCTCACCGTGTTTTCACATGGTCAGGGCCATTTCTTTATGTGCCCATGAAAAGAGAGAAATCTCTGGTGTCTCTCTCTTTTCCTATAAGAACATGAGTCATATTGGATTAGGGCCCCACCCTATGACCTCTTTCAATCTTATTCACGTCCTTAAATATCCTGTCTTTAAATATAGACATTGTGAGTTAGGGCTCCAACAAGAATTTTGCGGGTGGGTAGCACAATTCAGTTCATAACACCTCTACAGGTAAAGAACTGGATCTTGATGAAGAAAGTTTTAAAAATATACATGTCCCAAGGTAGTTTTGTTTACTTCCTTTCCTTGGGTGAAGGTAAAAAACAAAATGGTGGTTTAAAAAAATAATTACCAACTATACCACGGGGCAAAAATGATCCAGAAAGATTTTTTAAAAATCTATTTATTGTTGGCATAACATAGATGGACCTGGAGGAAATTGTGTTAAGTCAAATAATTCAGACACAGAAAGATAAATATTGCATTTTCTCACTCATGTGTTCATAGAAGTACTGAACAGGACAATAGTTAGACTAGGGAGGGTTGGGGAAGGACCAGATGAGGAGAGAATAATGAATGGGTACAATGTTATAATTAAAAAATGAAAATAAGTTTACCATAAAATTGGCTATAGTCAGCAATAAAGTATTGTGCATTTCAAATTAACTAGAAAAGAATATTTTGTACATTCCTAGTAAAAATTAAAGATAAAACATTGGGTGATGGATATGCTAATTGCCTGATTTGATTATTACACTGTGTCTTACCTCTACAACCATAAGTCTAGAAGCACAGACTTTTAATAAAGCACAGGATGTGCATATTTCACTTGCATTTCCTCCTATGCTGAGCCAACAGAATAGGCCTGGAGAAAAAAATCTGCAAATCATGTCACTGTCACATTCCAGTTCCTGATCCCAGGAGCTTTGTGACCAGTGCTTTCCTAATAATGAAACTCCACAACTCCCATGGTGGACTATGTCCCCTCAAATCTGATGTCTGGCCTGGTCTCTGCACTGCCCGTACCCAATCAATTCTGAGGATCAGGGGCCTCTCCTGTAGCACCTGTGTCCTTAGCAAAATAAAAGCCCCAGTAAGCTTTTGTAAGAATTCTGCTTCTTTATTTGTACTTATTTCAAGGAAAAAAAAAAAACAGAGAAAAGTGGGAAAAAAATTAGTTACCACTAGGGAGATTTAATAAAACATATATTGGTAAACACTTCATAAGGATTTAATTTATGATAAGAAAATCTTGTTTCATACTAGTGAAAACTGATGAGGGGATAGTAAGGAGCAACAGGGATTATTGAGGTAGAAAAGAAAATAGAAGAGACAATGAAGTTATGACAAGATGTCAAAAAAAAAAAAAACAAAAAAACCAACACATTAGGAAAACATCTTTATGTGGCTTTTTCACAAACTTTCTGAGATCCAAGTCTAGACCCAGTCAGACTCAGTTGAGAATTACTGAGTGATAGTGACTGAAATGATATACTTATTTCCATAAAGTAAAGGGAACTATTTAATGAATAGTAATTTGAAAAATTTCTGAACTTAATTACCAACATTCAATGGTTGATGTTTTTGTTCGGTGAATTAACTATAATTAATCAGCAATATGGTTTCATGAACAAACTTTATGAAATACTTGTATGTATACAGTCCTAGAGATAAAACATTTTAGGATGTAAAAGAAGACTTGAATAATTAACTTAATGTAAATATATAATTTCAAACAAAATTCTTATGCAGTAGAATCTCTGTAAGGTGACAATCCAAGGGACTATAACAAATTGGTCAACATAGAGAGGTGGTCAACATAAGGAACGAGGCCTACTGTACTGATATGTACATGTGGTGCATGTCTGGTCTATGAAAATTAGGTCAATTTAAGAAAGGGTTAATGTAGGTAGTCAATTATGGAGGTTATACTATATTTATTTCATGGATGTTGTAAGGTTTTCAAACATTTGTAAAGAAGAAGAAAAAGTAACGTATTTTTAAACATTTCAGAGAAAAGTAAGTTTGAAATATTTGCTCTGCAGGACATCAAAAAATAATCCAAACATAACTAAAATAGACCACAGATTTAAGCAATATGTTTGTAAAAAGGTATAAAACACACCAGTAAACACAGGAAAGATGTTCAATATCATTCATTTTCTTGCAAATGCAATTAAAATCAAAATATGATACCATTATAAAACTATCAAGTTGGTTAAAATAAAAGTTTTTTAAAGAATATTTTGGGCAGGTGATGTGGCTCAAAGGAGTAGAGCGCCATATACCAAAGGTGGCAGTGAACCAGCCCTGACCAAAAACTGCAAAAAAAAAAAAAAAATATATATATATATATATGTGTGTGTGTGTGTGTGTGTGTGTGAGAGTTTCAATTGTTGATGGAAACATGGGACAACTACATCACTTACACATTGCGTGCAAAATATTATAGTCACAATGGAAAACAGTTTGGCATTTTCTTGTAAAGTGAAACACACTCTTACCATATGGACTACCAATTCTACTTCTAGGTATTCATTCTCTCGAGAGAAATGAAGCCATATATTTTTAGCAGCTTTATATATAATAGCTCAAAATTATAAAACAATCCCCATTTCCCATCAAATGTTGAATAAACAAGTTGTATTATACCCTGAGATGTATCTCACCATGCAACAACTTAAAGAAACTTCTAAACATTATACTAAGTTTAAAACATCAAACGTATAATACCATGTACTGATTGATTCCATTTATATAACATTCTAAAAAGGTAAAACAATAAAGGCAGAAAATTATATTTACCTAGAGTAGTAGCTACTAGGAGAATAAAATGACTGCAAAAGGGTAAAAGAAGTGTTTAGGGGTTATGGAAATGCCTTACATATGTATTTTGGTGACAATGGTACTATTGCATGTATGTGTTGAAATTCGTTAAACAGTTTTTCATTATGAACAGTAATAATAGCTGCTAAAACAATTCTAAATCCGAAGATGAAAAAAGGCATTTTTTCCTAAAATTTTACTTTATTGTTATAAGAACACATAATGTAAGAACTACCATCCCAACAAATTTTTAAGTATGTAGTACAAACATGTTAACTGTGGTACAGTATTGTACAGAAGATCTCTAGAACCTACTTGTTTTGCTTGACTGAAGTTTTATGCCCCTTGATTAGTACCTCTCCATTTTCCTTGAATGGACATTTATGTGGTTTTTACTTACTGGTTATTATAAATTTAAAAATACTGTGATGCTAATATTTGAGATCCTGATTTCAATCATTTTGATAAATATGCAGAAGTGGGATTTCTAGATCATAGGGTAGTTCCGTTCTTCAATTTTGATGAACCACCACACTGTTTTCCACAGTGACTATACCCCTTTGCATTTTCACCGAGAGTGTATAGCAGGTCTTCAAACAATGTCATTTCCTTCAACATGATTTCATTATAATGTTGATGAGGGGAAAAAAAGTCCATCTTGCCATGGGACAGCATCCCATCCAGGTCTGGCTCTTATGTTAGATACAGAGCTTCCAGGATAGGTTCCATCCACCTACCACTGTGACTAGAATAATTGGGTTAATAATTATTTTACTTGTTTTTATTAATCCTTCTTAAATTAATATGTAGCTTACGTTTATTTCAATGTTTAATATTAGAATGATTTTGGTCTTTGTTTAGAAGACTGGAGATGTATTGTGACTAGAAACATGCCATAGGCCCTTAATTCTTCTTTATATCAATTACCCTATAGTAAAATTGGTTTTGTTTACATGTTTTGCTTTTAAAGTCTCAGTGTTCAAGAAACTATTCATGATGGTAAGTGAGAATTTCTAGTACAAGTTTTCTAATTTCTCCACATCGTCATGTCTGGATGCTCTTTTGGGGTGCTCTTCGGTTTTTTTTACTAACATTTTAAAATAATTTTATATTTATGTTTATCAGGGATACTTGTCTGTATTTCTCTATTTTTATAGTGTCTTAATCTGACTTTGGTATCAGGGTAATTCTGGACTCATATAATGAGTTAAGAGTGTTTCTTCTCTTCAGTTGTTTAAAGCATTTGAAAAGGATTGGTGTTAATTTTTCTTCAAAGTCCTGGCCTTGTTATACTTCATTTTTGAGTTTCAATTTCTATTGTACTTATTTATGTATTTATTTATTTTCGATTTCAGAGAAATGTAAGTGTACAAACAACTAAGTTACAATGTTGGCATCCAAGAGCTGTGACATATACCCTTACATTGTGCCCATTAACTGGGAGCACACCAACTCCCCCTCCCATCTCCTCCCTTACTCATTCCCCCTACTCTGAACTAGAATTGAATCAAGTGTTTCTCTTATGTGGGCATTTATTAGATAGTCTACTGTCTTCACATTAGTATTGTATTGAGTACATTGAATACTTTCTTTTCCATTCCTGTGATACTTTACTAGAAGAATGTGTTTCAACTCTATCCAGATTAATACACAAGTTGTAAAGTCTCCATCTTTTTATGGCTGCATAGTATTCCATGGTATACATATACTAAAGTTTGTTAATCCATTCCTAGGTTGGTTGGGTATTTAGGTTGTTTTCACATTTTGGTGATTGTAAACTGAGCTGCGATAAGCCATCTAGTGCAAATGTCCTGATGATAAATTGATTTTTTTCTTCCAGGCAGATGCTTATTAGGGGGTTTGTAGGATCAAATAAGATGTCTAATTTGAATTCTTCGAGGATTCTCCTTACTTCTTTCCAAAGAGGCTGTCTTAGTTTGGCTGCCCTACCAACATTATAAAAGTGTTCCCCTCTCTCCACATCCACACCAGCATCTACAACTTTGGGACTTTGTGATGTGGGCTATTCACACTGGGGTTAGGTGATATTTAGATGATATTTCAGAGTGGTTTTGATTTGCAATTCTCTGATGATTAGGAACAATAAAGATTTTTTCATATGTTTATAGCCATTTGTCTGTCTTCCTCAAAGAATGTTCTGTTCATGTGTCTTGACCAGAGGTAGATGGCATTGTTGATTCTTTTTTGTTGAATAAGTTGTGTTCTTTATAGATCCTAGTTTTTATGCTTTTGTCAGATTTGTAATATACAAATATCTTTTCCCATTCTGAATTTGGTCTATTTGCTCTACTTGTTGTGTCCTTAGCTATGGAGAAGTTTTTCAGCTTAATTAAGTCTCATTTGATTATTTTTGTTGTTGTGATTGCCACTGAAGTCTTTTTCATAAAATCTTTATCGCGGCTCAAAGTCCTGGTCATTTGTTGTTGTTGTTTTTGCTAGGATTTGATATCTACACAATTCCCACACTACTTTCAGGTCTGTTCCTACTTTCTGTTTTTTCAAGATTCAATCCTGGTAGGTTTCATAGTTTGAGGAATTCATGTATTTCTTAAACGGTATCTGGTTTGTTGGCATGTGATTATTCATTGCAGGATTTTATGATTCTTTTATTTCTGTGACATCAGTAGCAATGTCCCCTCTTTCATTTCTCATTTTATTTATTTGAATTTTCTCTCTTTCTTTATTTGTTGGTCTAAAGAATGGTTTACAAATTTGGATTACCTTTTTAAAAATAATTTTCATTTCTTACATTACATTTTAATATCAGTGTAGCAGAGAGAGGCAACTTCTCCTACAAACATTTAAAAACCCAGGTTTCTTTCATCTGCTGTCTTCTACATTTCCAGCTTCTTAATATTCTGTTGCATTGCCTACAGCCACTGACCAACAGAGAAAAATAGTGTTGAGAGGTTGTATCGGTTTTTAACAGCTTCAACATTGTGGTGCCAATGCCACTTCTTCAAGATCTGACTACTTCAAGATCATCATCGGAAGCCTGGTGAACGTGTGCTATCATTACCAGTATTCCCTACAACAAAGGGCCTTATGGTCACAGAGATTTCAGAATGAAATCCCAGACCATGGGAGTAAACAACAGGATAAAGTTTATTTTACAGAGAAGTACATAGAGAGAAGGGCAACAAAGCTTCTGGCAGTGGAGCAAGGGGAAATTCCCAAATGGGAAGCCAGCATGGGTCATTTGTTGGGGTTTATATATTACATGCAAGTGGGGAGATTTTAAGAGTAAGAATTACACTTAGTGTGGGGTTGACAGACAAAAATATTCTTGTTGGGGTTATTTAGAGAATGAATGTTTTGTGGTGGTGGTTGTTGTTTTTGAGACATCATTGGGGATAATGAACATTTTTTCTTGCCCCTAGTAGAGTGCAGTGACATCATAGCTCATAGCAACCTCAATCTCTTAGATGCAAGGATCATTTTGCTTCAGTCTCCCAAGTAGCTGGGACTACAGGTGCCCACCACAATGCCTGGGTATTTTTTAGAGATCAGGTCTCGTTCTTGCTTAGGTTGGTCTGGAACTAGTGAGCTCCAGCAATCCACCCTACCCACCTCAGTCTCCCAGAGTGCTGGGATTACAGGTGTGGTGGGAAAGTTTTATCATATGAAATGATTATATTAACAAATGAACGGAGTCCTTCCAGCTCTAGACAAAAGGGGCAAAAACCCCACTCCAGAAGAGGCCTAGTTTTTATGAAAAACAGGAAAATTGCTTTTCTCCTGTCTTGTTTGTATTCAAAGAGTACAGTTTGGAGGAAAAAGGTCTGTTTGCTTAGGCCTGGATAACAGGGGGCCTTGTCCAGCCCTGAATTGGGGGACCCTATAACACTATATGATTTTCACAAAGGAAATACATACTTATTGATGAACACCAGAGTTTAAGTTATAATTCACCTTTGTTTTGAGCATGTGTCAGTGGCTTCTTGCTCGACTTCCCTGAAATAGTCACATTGTACTCCAGAGAAGAAAACTCTAAATTGTATTCTTCTCAAGGCCAGCATCTCCAAGTAATCTCTTCATCAGGTCAGATATAGCTCCTTTTGATACAGGGTTTCCCCATTCAGGGATGGCCAGGGACTCCCATTTCCTAGGCCTGGGCAAATGGGTTTTTTCCCAACTGCACTCACTGGATGCAAGCAGAATCAGAGAAAAGCAGCCTGACCAGTATCTCATCTGGATGGTCTTTCCTACAGTGAAAAACAAAACACCCTGCTGCTTTGCCTGGGATAGAACTGAGAGGACCACATCCATTGGCTAATACATTCAGTCAGCTAATCTACATGGGAAGAATGTTTTCTGTCTGCCGGCTCCAGGCCAAGTGTGACATACATTTCTAAGATTCCTCCTGCTCTTGTTGGCTGGCAGTAAATAAATCCTTTGATTAAAAGATTCAGGTGGGTTTTCTCAATTGGGAGACTCCTTCTTCCTCTGCTGCTGCTGCTGCTAGAAGCTTTGTTATCCTTCTTTGTTACCCTTCTTTCTGTCTTTCTCTGTAAATAAACTTTGTCCTATGACTTATTTGCATGGTCCTAGGTTTCATTCTTGAATCTTCAGACCCAGGACCTACGGTTCCATCACAACAAGTAACTAATTTCTGAATACATTCTTTAACATGTAATTTCTGCTTTTAAAGTAACCCATTCTTTCCTGAGTCATTTTTACAACACCTTTTCAAATGTAGCCAATAGTAGTGACACTACTACTGAATATTACTATTAATTCTTCCACATCCATCAAAAGCAAATAGACTGGCTTCCAAATTATTATAGGAAACTATTAAAGCAATACTTTTATAATTCATAATATGGAACCCTGTCTACCCAACATGTGGCATAACTTCTATAACTACTCAGTACACAATTATTATATCAAAGCAATTAAGATTTTCTTTTTCCAGAGTGTTGTTCTAACATATTAACTCATATATTACCAAAGAAAATAAATGCTAAGAAATAACTCCCAAATCTCAAAGATTTGATTTAATAATGAGAGGTATACCACCTGCAGCCCAGGGGGAAGGGAGAGTGATGATTTTGTGAAGATTCTTTGTTATTGCTGTTCCCTATCTATGGTGCTGTACATTACAAAAAGTATGCAAGGATGAGGGCAGTGCCTGTGGCTCAAAGGAGTAGGACACTGACCTCCTATACTGGAGGTGGCGGGTTCACACCTGCCCTGGCTAAAAACTGCAAAGAAAAAAAAAAAGAATGATAGGACTTTTTTTTTTTTTTTTTTTTAAACTAATCAAATTTCTTTAGTGTTTGTACATTTAATGTGTGGCTCAAGACAACGCTTATTCTCCTAATATATGGCAGGAAAAAAAGAAAGATTGGATATCCCTGCAGTGCATGTTTATTCCTCACTCCTGTCACAATCATATTATGTGTTGACAGGGTTTGGGATATGGGAGTACGCTCTAGCCCACATGGTTATTTACAGAGTAGTCTTTCTTTCAGGCTGTGGCTTTGCTGTTTCTCTGGGGCTGTGTTCTGAGATCTTCCCTCTATGCTTGGTTATAAATAGGCAAGAAAAGAAAATGAAGAGGACATAAATGCTCTTGGCTCTAGAGTTGACACGTATAACCTTTTCTAAAACTCCATCAGTGTGAAGTAATGACACGATGGCTCCTAGATGCAAGGGAGCTTAGAAATGTGCTTATATAATGGTGAAATATTAATTCCGAACACAACAGTGGGAGTCAGTATAACAGGTACAAAGTTACTCATAAGAGAAAGTAAAATTAAATTAGCTCTGTACTCACACCGAAAATAAACTTTATGTGTGTTACAAACATACACACACAAAAAAAAATAAACATTTTGCATTGTAGAGAGATTTATAGCAGAATGCCTAATGAGTCAAGACTGTGAAAGATTCTTTAAGCAAAATAATGATTTTTTAAAAAAGTTTGGTAGGCAGTACTTTAATACTGATAAAGCACATAAGGATTTTAAAAAATCCTTAGAAAAGACACCATAAATACAGCTTTAAAAATCACACAAAGAGAATGTATACAATGCATGTACCTCATAAATAGTGCAATCTTTTTTCTTTATCTCCTATATTAGCACGGAATTTATGAAACTTTCACCATTCTCTCAAGAAGGATATTGTTGGGAGGAATAAGTTTACCACCACCTCTGTCATTCCTTAAGAAATGAGAAGTTGCTTTTCTAATTAGTGAATGTAAGAGGAGAAAAAAATAAAATTGCATACATAGTTACAATCTCCTTATCTAATAAGACTGCCCATCACCAAATAGTCACTCTTAGCAGGTCCCCACGGCGTGCTTCCTAGGGTAAGCTTTGCTGTTTTGTGGCAGTGCTGAGTACCTGGGCTAGGCTCTAGCAGGGGGGATATCAGAGGTCTCTCTGACCAGCATCCAACTGTAGTTTCCAGAAAAGTCTATTGGTAATTTTGTGTTTTATTCTCTACTCACATAATTTCTATATTTTCTTCTTAATTGATGCTAAACATGAACAAGATATACAGGGAGAAAAAAAATCACCATCCCTAAGTCCAGCATGAAAATAAGCATGCAGGAAATTAAGAAGAATGAATAAAAGGATATTTTCATAGGCCTAAAAACTAGATCAAAGTTTTACACTGGTGAGGAGGCTTTGACTTTAGTAAATGTGAGTTGCAGTCTCTTTGATCACAATGATATGGAGGAGTTATAATTTTGAGTCTCATATCTATTTAGTGTTACCAGAACATCCCTTAATAGGTAAAGCTTTTGTCATCCAACTTTAACTAAATTGAAAGATCTTAACGTGGTAAAAATTAAGATGTACATATGAAAGCGGCAGGACCCTAGTTAAGGCTTCATTAAAAAAAATTATGAAGTTTGCACATATGGGCTTTTAGGTTTTAAAAAGTGAAAAAAAAAAAAAAAAAAAAAAAACTGTTCTTTTTAATCCACTGTGTACCCAGACCTCTAAGCTATGACTTTTGACTGTAAAGGTGGCTAGTTTTTCAAAAAACTTGCTAAAATTAGTGATGATTTCCTTGTGAATTTTTTTTATTTTCTAAATGTGCATTCATACTTATTGATAATGATTTCATTGAATATTTTTTCATCTTTAAAATGTCTATAATTTTTTTCTACTTTATCACTGGCTAGGAATTCTAGTTCAACAGTGATGTTAGTCTTCCTTGTCTTACACCCTCAAAGAGTAATTTTTACAGTTTTATTACTAGATTTGATACTTGATACTTTTATCACATTAAGGAAATAACCTTTATTTCTTAATTTGGTAAAATGTATCCTTTAAGATGATTAGATTTGTCACAAACGCTTTTATTCTACAGTGTTTCAGAACATACATTTCTTCTTAGGGTCATCAAGGTGACGAACAGTATTAATCAGTTGTTAAATTTCAAATGATCCTTGTATTCCTAGAATAAATCTCATTTTATTAAATGTTATTTTTTGTAATATTGCTGGCCTGATTTATAAATGTTTTCCAAAAATATTTCCATTCAGTTTCTGAAAACAGACGTGCATGTATATATGAGTCAGATGACTTATGCATATGATCATAGCATCACTGTTTTCTAAGGCCAATAATAGGAAGATATCCTTCTAAATACAAGCATAAATATATTGTAGCATATTCATGCATTGGAATACTTTAGATCAATAAAAATTAATCAAAGGTGCTATATGCAACAATATACATGTATCTCACAAAAATAATATTAAGCAAAAAAAAATTAGATACAAAAGAACACATTCTCTATGACTTCAGTTATAAAATTAAGTATTTTGTGGCTAAGACTGTATAGTACCAGAAACAGGGGGGTTGATTTTGTTCATTAATTTCCTGAGATTGAGGCTGGTGCATTTATTATCTTTCTGTCCTTTTAATCTGGAAGACTAGTGCACTCCTGACTAACTATCCCTTTGATAATTAAGACAAATGAATGCATAGAACAGAAATCTGGGTTTGGAAGTGAGCAGCAGTGACTCACCATTTTTGTTTTCTAGATGGAAGTGTGTTTTCACCTCACTCTCTGGTAGTGAAAACTGTAGGTGACTACTCTTGGGGTTGCTTCACTTCCCCTCCTGTCTACTTTCTTTGGGGTGAAGAAATATCCAGTGTACGTGACTTAGCTCTGCCCCTCTCAGTCTCGTCTTGCTGCCTGATCATACATAGGCATTTGTGTCCTATGGGTATAAATAGGACACAAATAGTAGGATTTATGGAAAAGATTCAGAGATTGGGTGAGAATAAAGAAGTTGATTCTGGGTAGGATTTATGGAACAGATTCTGGGATTGGGTGAGAATAACGAAGTTGAAAGGTAGGGAGTAATGCTAGTGGCCATATGAGGACAATTACCTTTACCTGGGGCAGTACTAACAGTCATCCCACCGCATACCAAGCAATGTTATCCAATGAATTTTTGTGCAATTTTTTCTATTTACCTATCGATGTGTATTTGATTTCCACATGTATTTCTTCAGTTTTTTTTTTTTTTTTTTTTTTTTGGCCCGGGGCCAGGTTTGAACCTGCCACCTCCAGTATATGGGGACGGCACCCTACTCCTTTGAGCCGCAGGCACTGCCCTCTTCAGAGGTTTTGAACTTGGAAATTTTTAAACTAGAGAGGAATTATCACCTCCCATACTGCACACCAAGTCAGAATCATATATCCAAAACATTAAACAGTTTTACAGATAGTGAAGCCTCCAAAAGGAATGCAGGCTGTAAAGATGCCTAATTACATTAGAAATCAAAGATATATGCCCATTCCTTCTGACATAAAAGAAAGAGCTTTCATTTTACAACCATCAGACTACAAACATTTAAGAATTTATGAGAATATGGTAAAATGGGAGGCGCTGAGAGAAGTTAAGTGCAGTTTTGGAGGGCCTTCGGCAATGTGTGCATTTGAACACATGCATAGCCTTTAACATCTAGACGTATGTCATAAAGAACTCAGCCACAGGCATGTGCTTGAGGAGACACACAAGTAATGTCTACCACAGCTCACGGCAGTAGCGAATGACTGACCCAACTAAAATTCTGACACTGGATAACTGGATGTTCATAGAACTGCGTATCACAGGGCCATAGAAATGGGTGAATGAGAACCTCATTTTTAATAAGGATTAGATGTAATATTTACTAAATAGCCTCTGCACCCGTAGCACAATGGTTACGGTGCCAGCCAAATACACTGAAACTGGCAGGTTCACACCTTGCCCTGGCCAACTAAACAACAATGACAACTGCAAGAAAAAATATCCAAGTGTTGTGGTGGGCACCTGTAGTTCCAGCTACTTGGGAGGCTGAGACAAGAGAATAGCTTGAGCCCAAGAGTTTGAGGTTGCTGTGAGCTGTGATGCTACAGCACTCTACTGAGGCTCTTTGAGACTTTGTAGAGTCTGTGTCTCAAAAAAACAAAACAAAACAAAAGTTACTAAATAGAGCAAAGTTACAGAGGGATATATGATAATGAAAATGAATTCTATATTTCACTTTTCATTCTGTTTTGAGTATATTCTAAAAGCCAATTCACCATATACAATGCCTTTTGAATTATTATCACTGTAATAGTGGAAAATGAGTCATCATAAGCCTAAGCAACTTGCTGAAGGCCACAAAGCAAGTAGATAGGAGTCTGAATATTAAATAAAGAGCAACCATTCCAGACCTCATATTCTAAACCGGTAAACTGCATTGCATAACGCCACTTGCACAATAGATATCATTTAAATAAAATTTTGAAACACATAGTGAAATATATTGCAACAAATATGAAGATGTATTAATAATCATGCATACAAATAAAGAAAATGACAATAATAGTGAAATCAAGAAAAGAAGAGAGTTTGGGGTTGGGGTTCTAAAGGAGGCTTCTTTATTATGTGATTTAATATTTCATAAAATTTCACAAGGCTGATATAATAAAGTTTTAACATACTATAAAAATAGTAGGCAGTTTTTATGTATATGTATATTCTGTTATTTATTTTTGCATAAAACATTCCACAAGGTGTTTTTACAAGAAAGCAAAATAGTAGCAATGAAATACTGACCGCTGTGTTCTACCGAATCGCACCCTTCACAATCTGTGAAGTTTTGTGACTTAAGGTCTTAGAAATTAGAGAAATAAAGGAAGAGATATGAGAATGGCTTTTAGTGCAAATTTGCTCTTCCATGTGATTTTCATTCTTCAAAGTTTGTGGCTAAGAGTCTGGAAAATCTGCTGTAGATGGGGCAATTGTAATTCAGAAGCTGCCACGATGGAGGGTTTTTATAAACTCTCAGGCTTTTCGGTAAGACTCAAACTTAAAAATATGTTCTCATTATAAAAAATTAGAATATAATCAACTGTTGAGTAAAAAAGTTTTACTCTAGAATTTCTTCATATTATTTGTGCTATTCCTTTGTATTTTTGACAGAAATCTATAAAGGACTTATTCATAAGCCTTTGTTATCAATATCTTTTAAACATATTTTAATCAGGCTTTTACTCTGAGCATCCTATAGAAACTACCACTGACCACCAGATTTCTAAATCCAATGGCCAATCTTCCATTTTCATTTTTCCTGGCACCTTGACCATATCTATAAAACTGCGTAGGTATAACTCTTCACTGTAGAAGTTCACTTTAGAAATTTACTGTGAAAATAGTTCTCAAAAACTCTGACAATGTATGAATGAACTTATTTGTTGCAACATTAGTGATGATTGCAAAATATTGGAACCAAACTAAATGCTCAAGCATAGGAGATTGGCTGAATTAACTATGGTATATATACAAAATGGGGCACAATTTGTTCTTTGCTATTGACCTAATCCTAGAATGTTGCCTAAGTGCTCAATTACCAAATTTTAGTTTAATATCTATTCTTATTTTTGTTTGATCTATCATAGAGTAAAATAATTCATGAAAGTTGCTTCTACCCATACCTGAAATAAACTTACTATAAATAATCGCAGTGACCACTTTGTTATATTTTAAGAAGCTTTATCTAGAATGGATTAATACAGTGAAAGTGAAAAATGACCAATTACATGTGAATCTCAAATAAAAAAGATTATAATTTTGAATAAAATAATGTTGAAGAAAAGGTTTTATAATTTTGAATAAAAGCTTTTATTTGTATATTGGTTTGTCTCTCAGAAATAATTGATTTTCTGGAAGTAGTAAATAGATGAATTCAGGGATTTTCTTCTCCTTCCCTTAAAGCATGTGAGTACTGTTGAGAAGTAAGCATAAAATTTAACAAGTATTTTACCATTTTTTCTCACTTTTCAGGTGTTCAAAGTACAAGAAACAAAATCCAAAAGCCAGAAACCTGGCTATAATGTCTAAATAAGAATAAAGTAAGACCCAACCTCAAGAGGGCATTTTTAGTCAAAAATATATATTTGTGTGTGAACATAATAGACATAAGACATCTGACTAGCAAATTAATGGATTTCAGTATTCTTGGAAGAACAATTGTGACATATTTTTTAATTTCACTAAATTTGGCTTACAAACAGCTAAATATGAAGGAAATTTTAGTAAGCAAGATAAACACCCTTCATGTCCGAACGGAGGTTACTGTCTTAGAAACCCATGGATTTGATAACTCATTTGGACATTTGATGTAGTCCTGTTTGTTTATTTTTCCTTTTCTTCCCAGTGCTTTTAATGTCAAATCCAAAATATCATTGCCTAGACCAATATCGGCCCCCCTCCACATAATCTTCTGAGAATTTTACAGTTTTTATGTTTAAGTCCCTAATTCACTGTGAATTAATTTTTGTGTATATTCTGAGAGAAGAGTCCAATTTCATTTCTGGCATGTGAACAATCATTTTTCAATGCTATTTATTAAATAATTTATCCTTTTCTCATCATATGTTCCTGGTATGGAATAGAAAAAAATGAAAGATAAATTTTGGTAAGCATGCCATTGATACACAGGTTAGTCGACGTGGATTAAAATATTTAAGGTTATTAAGGTAAAAAAAATCATGTTTCCTAAAGTAGTAAGTTTAACAGTATCTCTGACATTTCACTTTGACACTTCCTTTTATTTTTTACTGTGAAGGTGCATCCTCCTTCTTTCAAACACACACTTCAGCTTGTAATTATTTTTCAAATATTTTTTAGAGCCATATTTGTGAAACATGGATAAGTCAAAAAGTTGTATTTTTCTTTAATATTAGTTCCTGTAGATCCCATATATCATATATAGCTTGAAATATCAAAGTGTTGAGGAAGGATGTGGCTAAGGAAAGCACAGTACCTCAATAGTTTGAGAAGTTCTATTCTGGTGATTTTAAACTTGAAATTGAGCCACATGGGCAGCCTGAGACCAAGGTGGATAATGAGCTGGAAGCTGTAGTGGAAGGATCCATCTCAACCAATGCATGAATGAGCAGTAAGGTTTCACAATACTATTTTAACAATATTGGGCCATTTGTAAGAAATTGGCAAGGTAAAGAAGCTGTGTAGATGGGTTCCACAAGAATTAAATAAACATCAGAACAGAAATCATATATTGGTGGGCATGGGAAACAATCCATACAAAGCCAACTGTGTAACCAAAACTTGTGTCCCCTGGTAATATTCTGAAATTTCAAAGAAGAGAAATCATCTAGAAGCTTACCCTTTTCTTTGCTGTCATAGCATAAAGGCAAGCCATTTCTACACTATATCATTATGTGTTATTAAAAAAAAAAAAAAAAAGGATCCCAGTAGGTCTTTAAGCTGTGATAAACAAGAACTAGTGTTCACACAAAATGGACAAGCTTTGTGATGGTCATTCAGCACAATGTCTAGATAAAGATGAAATGCTGAAACACAGTTCAAAACCGAATATTCGTCAAAACAGCTAGTGTCTGTTTGGTGGTCTAGTGCTGGTATTATCCACTACAGCCTCATTAAACCTGGTTGATCCATTACAGTGGATGTGTACTGAGACCCACTGGACCACATGATGAGGATGTTTTTGATTACAGAGTAGAGATGAGTCAACAGAGTCAGGTGAATCCTCTTGCAAGACAATGCTGTTGCACAAAACACGCTGCTCAACTACAGATGCTGATCTTGGAAACTTTGTCATCCACCATATTCACCAGACCCTGCATCAACTGCCTACCACTTTTTCCAGGCTATGGAACACTCCTGGTAAGGAAAAATATTATATTCTCAACACCCCCTGGAAAACACCTTTTGTGAGTTCATTACCACTCATTCTCCAGTTTTCTTTGTTTCTATCTGCCGTTAAGATGGCAAAACTGCATGGAGAATTTAGGCATGTGCTTTCATTAATTGCTCTGCTTTTCATTTAAGATATGATGAGCTCAACTTTTTTTTTGTTTGTTTGTTTTTGAGTTAGAGTCCCACTCTGTTGCTCATGCTCGAGTGCAGTGGCATCAGTATAGCTCATAGAAACTCCAAATCCCAGATTCAGGCACTCCTCCTGCCTCAGTCTCAGAGTAGCTGGAATTAGGGGCACCTGCCCCAATGCCCGGCCAATCTTTTCTATTTTTAGTAAAGATAGGGTCTCACTCTTACTCAGGCTGCCATCAAACTCCTGAGCTTAAGGGATCCACCCACTTGGGTGTCCCAGAGTTCTTAGGATTACAGAATTGAGCCACAACACCCAGCCAATAATCTGAACTTTTGATTTTAAATTGAACATTTCATATTTAATGACCTACTTATGAAAAGTGGTGCTTCAAGAGGTAATTCTTAGGGGTTAGTAAGATACTGATCAAAAGACACAAAATTTCAGTTAGATAAAAAGAATAAGGGCAAAAGATCTATTGTACAACATCAAGACTGTAGTTAATAACAATGAATTATATACTTGAAAATTTCTAATAAAGTACGTTCTAAGTATTCTCACTATAAAAAGTGTTAATTATTTGAGATAGTGCAGATGTTACATAGCTTGATTGAACTATATGTATATATTTACCCATCCTATTGTATGCCATACATTTATGATCTTTTTGTGTCAATTAAAAATCTTAATAATAAAGAAGTAATCCTAACAAGAAAAGTCACTGGATGCTATATTATCTAAAGTATAAATACTCTTAATCTAGGGATCAAAAAACTAATTTGTTTGGTTAGGATATATATTATTAATTAGAAAGGAAATTTTAATACTGCATATCCTAAAAGATGATTTTTATTGTAACGAAAAACTAATTGGTTCTGAGAGGTGAGTGAGGACATGTCTAATACATTTAAGCTTTTTAGAATATACCTGAAATATCAAAGCGTGCATGTAATAGCCAGGTATATGCCTAAAATTCCAGATGAGGAAGGTAATAGTGTAATCTTCAATTTTCAGAGGATTATTCTCAGTATAAAAGTTTATTCTCAGTATAAAAATGGTTAGAGAAAGTAAGTTTCCACAATATGCACAATACCCTTCCCAGTAGCTCTTTGAGCAGCAATAAACAAGAATTGCCAGGCATAGGAATTCACAAAGAAAGGACAAAGCCTGGACCATCACCATTCAGCCAAGGAACCTGAGGTAAAGTTCAATTACCTCTGGTCCGAAAAGTTCATCTCTCTTTAAAGGCAATCTTTCATCTTCAAGATGAGTTCTTCAGCTATACAGAACCTGGATTTAGCATTAGAAAGAAACTATGAGCCCTGTGCGCAGACCAAGTGTTGGGTGATTACCTTGACTGAGAGGGGAGGGAAGTGCTACGTTCACACCCATTACAGTTTCTAGGGTGGGGGGGCTGTCTCTGGGAAACTGAGGCTGCACACAATAAGGGTACAGCCTTAACAAATAGACACATAGATTTACATGTGTGTACACATGCATGTAAATGTTGGGTGAGCGGATTTAAACAAAAACAGTCCTGATTGCTCACAAGACTGTGGGATAGATGGGCCTACCTCCTAATCTTAGCTGGGCTTACACATGTTTAGAGCCAAATTGGGTCAGATATGCAGTTGTACTGATTAGACTGAACTTGATGTTTTTGTGGGTCCTCGGGCTCAGACAATTTAGAATGGTCTTATTTAGGGCCCTATTGCCTTTCCCCTGAATGTTTCCTCTTCTTGCCAGTTATCTCTTGGTTTGTATCTCATGGACAGAATTCCAGGAGAGAACAGAACACAAGAGTCTTGAACCTAGACCCAAGGTCAGTGCAGTATCAGTTCTACTACATTCTACAGGTCAGAGCAGATCACAAGGCCATCACAGAATTAAGGAATGTTGTTCTCTAGATGCCATCTCTCCACTCTACTATCATTTTATTTAATACTCTAACCAGAATTGAAAAATTACTGTATAGTTTAATACCCTAACTGGTATATTGAATACTCTAGTGAGAATATTTAATAAAATGATAATAGCATGAGTGTGGAGCCTGAATAATTCAGAAGCCTGAACTATTGTTTATGCTTCTGTTTTATTTATGCTCATTGACTGTCTTTCCAGAGAAGAAAGCAAATTCTGAATTTACTTGTCATTATGGCTCCAGGGAAGAAGTAGTTCGTGGCACATAGTAAGTGCCCAGTTTACCTTTGCTCAACTGTTCCATGAAGGTTCATGAACTACACAGTAATTTTTCATTTCACATAATATCAAAACTATTTATGGTTATACTATTTCAAATCTAGAATTGAAAAAGGAACAGGTGGGATAAGTAAAACAAAAGATGATTTTATCATATTTATGAATAAATGCAAAAGTTGGAAAATGAAAGAACGTGCATCTTAATATACCAGTTTACCAGTTTGTTCATTGTTAACAGAAAATTTCCAGAATCATTAAACCTTAGATAATCCCTCAATGAGTAAGTTATTTATTGTAACATATATAAAGTTTTCATTTTTAAGCACTCCCTTGCTATAGGAAATAAAAATAGATTTGCTAAATGTTTTATTCTAATATCTGTGCTTTATCCTTCCAAGGTAGATGAAATAAATTATTCACCTTAAATAGAAGAATATATTAATAAATTCTGATCACTGCTATTCTGTGAGTCATCTTTTTTGCATTGTAAAAAAATTAATGTTTCTCCCCACCCTGAATAATTTATGTACTCTCCTTAGTCTTAGCAGCAGCATAATAAATGCACTGCTTTCCTGGCAAATTGATGATTCTGTTCACAAAATGTGGTCGATTTTTAAAGTGAGTTACCATGTGCATCCAAGTCATCTGCCTACTAATTATCAACCAGGTTGCCATTCAAGCAGTGAATCTAAACCTTTTTGGATTTCTGACTAATCTTCGTGCATTAGATTTCCATCAGAGATCGCAAGACAAATAAAATGCTTAACTTTTTAAAAATTTCTCTAAACAAGGGAACTTCTGTTTCTCATAGGCTTAAGGCTGATTGGTCTGGAAGTGGCCTTCCAAACTTCTTGTTTTTTTTCTCCACCTTTAATAGCTATATGAACTTGGGTAATTTTTTCCTCGAAGGCACAGTTTTCTTATCTGTATGGTGAGGATAGTAAATATTTTTAATAAAGTTTCATTGAAATAGGGATAAAAATGATGCATTGATTATAAATTGATTAGATGGTGGCTAACACATAGAAATTTGTTATAAAATTCATAAATGTAGTTGTTAATAAGTGGAACTTAGACTTTCATCCATCAGAAAGTAAATATTACTTTATTAATATTAGGAATAGACGTTGATTTTGCTATTATTTCCTAAATTTGATAGTTTTTAAGGAAAGGAGCATCAATATTTTATTTGATTACCACAGTAGAATGTAAAAATGAAGAAAGTGTTACATAATAGATGATTTTTCTTCTCCAGCATAGATAACATGTAGCAACACATTTATTTTCACTTCATTTATTAAAGAACTCAACTCAAAGTGAAGCTTATGTTAAATGTAACTAACTTCTAGTAATAAAATTGAGGCAATAAAAAATTAGTGGTGGAGCCAGTTCATAGAGGTGCACACAAATGAATCCTGGGTTACTTTCCCTACATAAACTCGGCAAGGAAAAGTGCTGAGATGGCAGGCATTGCTTTGACGGAGCCATTGGGGGCTATGTTGTTCTGTTGAGTAGATGTTTTCCCTCCAAAATGCATTAGAACCTCTGTAAGTTGACTACCTGAGGGACTGCAACAAGCTGGCCAATATATGGACGTGGTCAACATAAGGAACTAGGCCTGCTGTCCTGATACGTGCACATGGTGCATGTCTGGTCTATGAAAATCACATCCACTTAAGGAGGTGGTCAGTGTAGGACAGTGATCAGCTGCAGAGGTTCTACTCTAATCTAATCCCATCCAAATCATTTTTGCTGTAGTAAAACTATTTAAAAGGTACCCCAAAACCAAAGACAGAGAGTACTGTAGCAGCGAGGTTAGAAAATAAATAGCTTTATCTCAGAGGTCAGCAATCGCAGGAGAGGGTCTGTGAAGTAAAGAAAAAGAGAAACTACTAAACCAAGGAATGTGGTGCAGCAAAGTCCGCAGGATGTGCAGAAAGCTACGGTGATGGAAAGAAGCACCTGAGCAAGCCTGAAAGGACAGTGAAACCAGGAATCTTCACAGAGTAGTGGAGAAGAATTTAAATTAGCAATTAACACTGAGAAGGTGGGTGACAATTTACCAGTTTACCGTGTTGGTGTTAACATGGCAACATGAATGTCCGAAGAGAGCCGTTCTGAGAAATTAACCAATGAATCTGCGAAATAAACAGAAGATGTTGTTTAATGGGGTGACAGGTGTTAATTCAGCTTCAGGTTATGAATTCTCACTTCCTAATAAAGTAAGATTCTAACTCAGAATAATCTTATCATCCTATTATTCATCCTTCTATCCATGAATTGTCAGTAGATTCGTCAAACATTCATTAATATCCAGGCTTTGTGCCTGAGAGTCAGGGAGTGCACATGACAATTTCACTTTTTTTAAAAATAGAGTAACACGTGTTTATTTAAAAATTTGTTCACAGTAAGTTCTGGTGTTCTATTGCATTAGGGTGACTACAGTTAACAATAACATATAGATTTCAAAATAACTAGAAAATAGGATTTTGAATGTTCTCATCTCAAAGAAAAGACAAGTGTTAGGGATGATTGAGATGCTAATTATCTTGATTTGCTCATTATACGATACATATGCATTAAAATATCACACCATACTCATATATAAGTACTAGTATTATATGTCAAATTAAAGTAAAATATTTGTTTATATTTTTAAATTCTAGTTATAAACCCAATTGCTTGATGTTCATTCATGAAACCTGTTTGCAGCAGCAATCTTAATGTGTAGGCTCACTTACCCACGTCAACGTATCTGGCGATTCCTCAGGATTATATTATATTATATTATTACACTAGACTTTGCATTATTGACTATAAGGCTATAGAGACATTAGCTTGAATAGGAATGATCAACATTCATAGTTATAATAAATAATTTTACTCTTTCACAACCCATTAATGAATTCTTTATTGGAACATACATTAATATTACCTTGTTCATACAAGGTATTAGTCTGTATTTAACTCTGTGTGTGTGTATATATATGCAGACATTTAATTGGCAACAATTCTAATATAAAATTGGCACACTCTACCTTTCTCATCAAATCATTACCTTCATGTTAAAGTTGGCATTCTTAGGAAAAGTAAATGGAAATGCCATTATTGTTACAAAATCTTTTGAACAAAGCTATGCATTTGTCATTATTTAACAACATTTGTTAATAATCTTTGAGGCTCTTTTTTATGAATCAGCCATTCAAAATCTGTGGGAGGGAAATATAAAAATGATTTAATGCACAATAATCATCAGTAAATTTTATGATAAAAAATTCTCAATTATCTTCAAAATGAAAATAATAACCAAAACACCAAATACTAAACTTACAGCCATTTATTTGATTACATGCCTATTTCAATATATTCCACTGAATATCAACAAATATTTACTGATGATGTTGGCTATGTTTATTTGACTATAGGAAGGAGGACAAATTAAATAACTATAAAAATAAGTCATAAATTATTTATAAATTAATAGTATTTCTCTGACGTTATTGATTAATGTAAAGTACCATTCCATACAAGTCCTTTTATCAGTTAACATTTTACTTTTATCTGCCTCCCTATTGAGTCACCATTAAAAAGGCAACACTGTTTTTACCAGACATAAATAACCACAGTTTGAGTTAATGATTGTGATGGTTAATTTTATATATAAGGATGGCTAGAACACGGTGCCCAGAAATACTAGTCTGTATATTTCCATGAATATGTTTTTTAGATAAGATTAACATTTAAGTCAGTAGGCTTTGCGTAAAAAACATCATACTTCATAAAGTGCCTGGGCCTCATCTAATTAGTGAAGAGCTTTATCAAAACTGGATCAAGGTCGTCACAGAGAGGAAATTCTGCCTCCGATCTCTCTGAATAACCGTAGCCAGTTAGTGTGCACTGTAAATGTTAGTCTTGCCAGGCTCTGAAATCCTGTGAACAAATCTCTTAAAATAAATCTGCGCATGTGTGTGTGTGTAAACAAACATAGCTACATCTTATTCACTTTGTTTCTTTGAATAAAACTAATACAGTAAAAGTTAATACATTGGTAGGTATTTTTAAAACAGCTTTATGGCGGTATCATCAATATACAAACAACTGCACATATTTAATACGTACAATTTGATGAGCTTCAACATATGCAAATACCTGTGACTCTATAATATGCATCACAGTCAGATGTATGTCACCTTCAAGCCTGCCTCATAAAACCCCTGTCACAGTACTCCAAGTTTTCTGTTTGTTTTTCTTTGTTTTAGATCTATCCATCCCTCAGGTAACAGCCTCTCATCAGAAGTGGTAGCAATCAAGATCATAGATATAACCAATACCTCTCAATGTCTCCTTGTGTCCCTTTTGTTTTTGTTTTGTTTTTTATTGTCGGTTATTTTTTCACATGTCTATGAAATTATCTAGTGAATTAGATAAATTATCTAATGAAAAAGATTTCTTTGTAAATTATCTAATGAAAAAGATTTCTTTGAAACTTTGAGCACTCCCTATACTGGAGAGTATTATTCAATGCATTAAATGATTTTATTTTTATTCAGTTGCTGGTGACCATAGGGGGAAAAAATAACACTGAGCAGATTTTATCTTTTAATTTAATTTTAGTTGGGGCAATTTTGAGTTCAGTCAGAGTGACTTTTCAGAGTTGGGAATTTTTTTATTTTAGCCATGGTATGAAAACACTGCAGAGCAATTGTACCAATTTAGTGCAGGAGTCAATCCAATTTCTGCAAGTTCACTACTGTCACATCTGGTTTCTGGGACATGCATTGATTATACCAACAAAATCTTAGATGGCTCTCTGAATACTTGATTTTATTGCATTAAAAGTTAAAATCTGTTATTTAGAGAGACACTTGAAAAACTTGTCTCTCTGTATTATTTTGATGGAAATGAATTGGTAAATAATGATGACACTATAGTTGAATATAAACTCCCTGGTGTTAGGTATAAACTTATGTGTGTGTCTGTCTCTTTGTGTTTGTGTGCGTGTGTATTTTAAAGTGTGACACTGAATAATTCTACAAGTTTTCTTTAAAACCTATATGCTATAATACACACTCTATCCCTCATATTATTATTACTAAAATGCCATTCCTTTGATTATTTTTGAATAGATAATAAATAGAAAAAAATCTGTGCCTTCCTTCTATTATAAAAATATAATTTAAGGGCAACACGTGGCTTTCTCTCCCTCACTTTGGTAAATAGCATCTCATCTCTCAAGAGCACTAGTAACAACAGAGAGGCTTGGCCAATCTGAGATGTTGTTGTGGTACTTTTCAAGTGTCCAGGTGTATTTCTGGGTAAATAATATTTACCAAAAAATTATTAGGAAGTAATTTTGAAAAGTTCATTGCAGTGATATATTTAGTGCCCTTGTTCAAGTAACTTGAGACCAAAGAGAGTTCAAAATAAAGTTGGTAAAAATAGAATTGAAAAAAAAAGACACATTTGAAATAATTCATTATGCACTATATCTGTCAATCATGTAAAAATATTTTAACATGTGTGAGTTTTCTTTTGTCTTCCTTGTGTCTGTATTGATTAAATAGATAACGTATTTAGCTTTCTCTTTCTTCTATTACTTATATAAGTGCAATTTGTTTAGTTACAACTGAAATTCAGAAACATTACCATATAAGCATTTGATATCACACCCATTTAAAACATTCACATTTAGATCAAGTTTGACAGCTAATGAAGATCCAGGTGTCTTGAGAATGCTTGTTTATAAAACCCAGTGTTTCAAGCGGACGTGTTTGCTTTTATCCTTCTGCTGCTACCTAACTATTCCGCAATGTTGATGGCATGTAATTAATACTTCTTTTCACTGAATGCTGACATTGGGAAAATTCTGTGTTAAGCATATATTCAGATACTCATTCTACTGAAATTTTAAGTTCTGACTCCTACTAAGACTCTTCTTGCTTAGTTAAAAAAGGAAACCTTTTTAAATATTTATTTTCTGTAAGACAAATTCACTTTTAAATTTGTTTTTCTTTGCTTTATAAACCAATATTTTCTTTCTCTTAATTTATATTTTCAACCACAACCAGGAAATTAAGTGGATCCAATTACTAAGGAATCAAGATCAATGGTAAGTCTCATAGTTTCACTCTACTCTCTCACATTTGAGTTCTGTCCATGTTTCTAAAAATTTTACTTAGAGCCATATATTTGCCATAGGAAGAATAATGGGATATCCCAAGTAACCTGTTCTTTTGTGTTGACAACTGAAGTGATATGTGATGTTTTCACTAAAAATTGAGTCTACAAAATGCTTTCTTGCTTCCATTGTCTAGACAGATGTTTTTCTTTTCTTTCCCAAGATGAATTTGTTGATATAAGCTCAAAATTTCATCACTTTCAATGTCCTGTGGGAATGCACTCTATTATTCCAGTGTGTTTCTTGTGTCTTCATGAGTCTTGTTTCCATTGGCTCCCTCAGAGTTGCACATAAACATCAAGCTTCTGCCACCCAAAAGGTTAAAATGAATAAATGAAAAGTTATATTCATTCTGGTTCTGCTCTTTTCCAGACATACTGCATGTGTCTTTTTTCCTTTTAAAATAAGTGATCTAGAAAGAGTTCCCTATTTTTACTACTTCTATTTCTTTGTAATTATTTTCTAAAACTATATCCTACTTTCTATTTTTTTCCACTTTACATGGACTGTTTCTTTTCAGTTTCTAATGACCTCCATCTTTCTAAACAATGAATTTTTTAGTGTCCATGTCATCAATATACATGTTAGTCTCTTATCTTAGTTTGCAGTCTCAGACTTCAAACAGCCTTCATGGTACCAGTATAGGTACAATGGTTGAACTAGACCCAATTAAATCATGAGATTTATGTCACTTTTAGGGCTGAAGTTTTATAAAACTTCTTTTTTAGTATTCCAAGCTTTCTCTATTTGTTTGCTAACTGGTTAATCTCAGAGGTTCCAGTAAAAGGCTCACAAATACTAGAAAAGTGAGAGTGAAGAAAAAATCCTTCGTTTCAGAGCAATTAAGAAGAATGAGTATGGCAAGTTGAGGTGTCCCAGCTTTAGAACTGAATGTCCTGCCACCTGGGAAACCCTTCAGTCATAGGAAAACTGGAAAGGTTGGTCAACATACAGAGAATGCTACCCATTGAACAATGGATTGAACTACTTTTCAACAAATTTGTCAGCTTTCTAATGCATCAAGACACATACATTTGGAACTTATTTGTTATAACAGTTTGTTTACCTGAACAAACATTTAACTTGAATATGAGATCTTCAATTATCTGTTGGGATACCAGCCCCCGCACGACCTGTGGGGATCCCTCTGAGCTTGGCAGTGACCATACAATGAAAGAAATAAAGATGAGAGATAAGGTAGGTTTAAAGAGTGGCCCCAGCACTCTCGTCTAGTATTTTTATAGTTTCATGTCTTACGTTTAAATCTTTAATCCAGTGAGAGTCTATCTTAGTTAATGGTGAAAGGTGTGGGTCCAGTCTTCTGCAGGTTGCCAGCCAGTTCACCCAGCACCATTTGTTAAATAGGGAATCTTTTCCCATTGAATGTTTTTAATTGGCTTGTCAAAGATTAAATAGCGGTAAGTAGCTGGATTCATCTCTTGGTTCTCTGGTGCATCTTACAAGGGCATATGTGAAACTTAGTAAACATGGAACGTAAATGTCTTAGCACAATAACTAAGGAAATGCCAGGAAGGCTATGTTAACCAGTGTGATGAAAATGTGTCAAATGGTCTATGAAACTAGTGTATGGTGCCCCATGATCACATTAATGTACACAGCTAAGATTTAATTAATTAATTAATTAATTAATTAAATAAATAAATAAATAAATAAATAAAGTGGCCCCAGGGGACCATCACTACCTAATGCAAGGAAAGCAAAGGCCCCTTATTCTGGATTAACTCAGTATTTATTATCTACATTATCCTCAATTCAACCAATTCGCAATCACTGAGAAAAGCAAAAAACACCTAATGGCATCACTTTTGTGGTCCTTACAACTTCAACTAAGCTACTCATTAACCAAATTCAATTTGTAAAACAAAGAACTGAAATCCAGTCTATGGAACAAAGAACAAGGCTGAGAAGCAGGGTGCAAGAGTAGACAGCAGGTTTGACCACACACACAGTTTCCAATGGAGGCGATTAAGTGTCCTGGTCCCTGTGGGCAGAGACTGATGCCATATCTATATGGGGAGGTATGGAGAAAGAAGTTGTTCCTCTTTTCTGGATCCCAAGAGATTGCTCCTCTTTTGTGGCAAGCTCGCTGCACATAGAGGTCCCGGGACCTCTAGCAAGGGCTCATTACCCCTAGGGACCTTTGTCCAGTCTCTGTGTAGGGCAAAGGTCAGGCCCTGGTCTAGCAGCGCTGCCTGTTATCACAGCATAGCCTGGTCAGCAAGGACTCTCGTGGTGCAGCTTCACAACCTGTTTCTGCCTAACACAAATGAATCTCATGACAAAGAAGTGAGTGGTGGTCATCCTCACTTTGCTTAAGATAGTTATCTTGTGCTATCCTTCTTGTTTTACTTCATTGTTATTCACATTATATCCAGTTTCTGACTTTTGGCCTTCTGTACTGACTAAGTAACCAATGATGACTTTAAAAATGTACTTTCTACTTCAGCCCCCGACTCGTACAAAGTTCTTTCTAAAGTTTTCTTCCCTCACGTGCTTTTTTAGTTCTTGCATGTTGCCATGTTCATAGTGCCTCCACTCCAGCAACCTTTATGACCAATCTCTTGAATAGAATGCTTTGCCTCCCTTCCAGTGCTTAGAAGATACAAAAGCCATTTTGTTATTTGGAATTAAAATGCTGGTCCAAATTGTTTCACATGTGCTTCCTTTGAGGAAAGATGAGTCACACAAACAATTCCTGGTAAATGAAAGTTGCAAATAGAATTTCAGAACATTATCAGGATCATTAGACTTGATGTTTTAATTTGCATAACCTCTCTGTTGTTCCATTGCTTGTGGTAATATATATTTCATTGACACAATGTTTTATTTTTTGTATGTTAGAATATAAATAAATTATTTATCTTAACCATCAATATGTCAATGCTCCACTTTACATTTAAATTTCCTCTAGAGCTAAATAGATTATATAGCAAGATAGAAAAACACACAAAAGATAGAAAGATGGATAACTACACCAGCCCCCTCCTGCCAAGACATTTAAATTAGAATCTCTAGAGATGAGAGAAGTACTACATATACTCGAGTATAAGCCGACCCGAGTATAAGCCGACCCCCTTAATTTTACCCTAAAAACCGGGAAAACTTAGTGACTCGAGTATAAGCCGAGGTGGAAAATGCAGCAGCCACTGGTAAACTTCAAAAATAAAAATATATACCCAAAACAATTACAATAATTGAGGAATCAGTAGGTCAAATTCTTTTCAATATTTATTGCTAAAGAAAAACTGTAAACTAGCAACAACAACTTTACAACTTTAAATAAAGTGCAGAAAACCGTAGCTTAACAGGTAATCAAGCTAAATCACAAAGGTTAAAATCCTTAAATATTGTGGGTTAAATAGTTCAGTGGAATACAGTTCAGTTCAGCCGCCTACCTCTTCAGCTCAGCCATGACTTGTGGACTTAGCTGAAGCACTGCCCCCTCAAGCAGACGGCAGAAGACGACTGGAGACTACTTGCATTTGATTAGGTGTGCGCGCACGGAATCAAATAACCTGTATGACCTGAGTATAAGCTGAGTTCGGGTTTTTCGGCACAAATTTTGTGCCGGAAAAAACTCGGCTTATACTCGAGTATATACGGTATTCCTAACTTTAAAATTTCCCTTGGTGATTTAAATTGGCAGTAAAGTTTGAGAACTACGGGTCAAAGTTAATAAATCTGGCTGACATTTTTCTTGTGTACATAAAATTTATTTTTAAAAATATTCAATTAAATATTAGTCTATAAGTAAATTTTTACTCAAATGATAGTAAAGTATTGAAAACTATTATAATTGCATGAGGAATTAGTTATCTATTCCAACCATTCCAAAACTTAGTTGATAACACATTGATTTATTTTGCTCATGTCCCTACAATGTTGGCTGCAGGGCTTCCAACTCATATGATTGTTCTCATCTGGCAAGTTAACTAGGGCTTGCAGGGCTGCAATCACCTCTTTCTCAGGCCTGGCAGTGAGCTAGTGTGTTGGCTGGGACTCCTTGGCACTTATCTCTGTAGGCTGTCCAGCAGATCAGCTTAGATTTCTTACACAGAGGTGGCAGTATTCCAAGAGGCTAAGACCCACTATACAAGTGATTCTTTCTTTAGCATTGATGGATATGCCATTCATTGGTCAAAATATACATAGAGGCATGGGTACATTGGGGTACATTGGGTATGTATACATTGGGTATACATAGAGGCATGAAATACTGGGAGGTGTGTTTAATTGAAGATCATTTTTACAGCATTCTACCACACTCGGTGAATTTTATTAGTGCCAACAAAATTTGAATATAGCTTATGACATATTCTTGTCTGCAGCTTTTCAAAACTTATTTCTCTTTTGAAATATAACACATCTTCAAAAAGTCCATAAAACATAGCTAGCATCCAAGAATTCTCCTGATCATTCCTTTGGATCACATGTTCTTATTTAGGCATCACAATTGATGTGTTCTGCCCTCAAAGTATGAGAATCAGTCACTGCTTCTCTTGAGAAATCCACTGAATGATTTTTTTTCAAGTTTTTAAGCTTCACAAAACTATAATACTATAGTACATACTATTTTCTATCTGACTTCTTTTGCAGAACAATGTATATTCCAGAATCATGCAGGCTATTGCATGGAACTGCAGTTCATTGATTTCATGGTTCTATTCTTATAAATACACGACATTTATTTTGTTCATTCTCTTGCTGCTGGACACTTCAGTTTCTAAGTTTAAATTTGTTATGATAAGTCATGAATAGTATTGCTATAAACAACTTAGTTATAAACATACATACACATTATGTATATTTTTCCCAGGTTGCAGTGCATATAAACACATCTAGATTCCCAAACTCATAGGTATATTTAATCTAAAGAAGAATCATTTTTGAATCATGGAGAATCTGCTCCAATTTTAAGATGATAAAAGGTAATAAATACTTTAGTGCCATATAGTTAATTTTAGTGTATTACATATTTACTTGGTGAGAATATGAATTTCATCATCGTGTCATTCTGTCCTTTAGCAATTTTGCTAAACTTAATCTATAAGTTACTTTTAATTTTTGTATGCAGAATTAATTATCTGGATATAATGAAAATTTTCTTTTCCGTTTGATACAATATTCTTAATTTGATTTATTTTTTTTCCTTTTCATATATTTAGGCAAGTATCTTTGGTTCTATTATGATTGTAAGTGGTGAGAACAAGTAAATATTTTCACATGAGACAAATATATTTGCAAGCACTGTAAAGAGTATATCCTTGCTTTTCTCTACATCAATTCTCCATTTCAATTGTGTCTGCAGATATGGTGCATTTTTCTTATGCCCACTCACTTTAATTACTCCACTTTCATTGAAATTCATTATTATATTTCTCCATTAACCACCTTAAAATGAGGTTTGAACAGATGTTTTGGGGCCTATTTTTTATTTCATGTTAATATTCTTTATGTTCATTAGGAAATAAAGAAAGTTAATTTTGAAATCCAAAGCCTGAAGATTCACTCAATATTTTAGATTAGTACCACTGTTTGAGAGTATCTTTGGTCAGGATGCCATCACAAAATACCATGTGACTTCACTAGGTGGCTTAAAAAATAAAAAAAATATTTCTCCCTGTTCTGAAGGCTGTAAGTGAGATCAGGTGCCAAGAAGGTTGGATTCTGGTGAAGTATCTCTTCCTGGTAGCCACCTTCTCACTGTACCTGCACACAGGGGAGAGAGAGAGAGCTGGAGAAAATTCACACGTCTCAAGCTCTCCTGGGTCTTGGTAAGAGGCGTACTAATCCCATCAGAATCAAGTACCTCCCAAACATCTCATCTCCCAATATAAGGACCCTGAGAGTTCAGACTTCATCATAGGAGTTTAAGGGGACACCATTCAGTCTGCAGCAAGTAAATCAATCTCTCTCTCTCTGTCTCTCTCTGTCTCTCTCTCTCTCTCTCTCCCCCTCACCTTCTTTTTCTCTTCCCTCCCACTCTTGGTTTTTGCCATCTCTCCTTGTCTTTTTCACCCTCCTTTCTTCCTTCCTTCCTTTATTGTGTAAATTATCTAAACAGGATCATTACATAATACTGTAATATTCCTTTAGTAAAAATTTTATGATTATCTTTGAATGCTGTATTATCTCTTTGCCATTTTCAAGTTGTCAGATTTTCTTTCAAGCCACCTAGGCTGCCTCTTTGATGAAGATAAAATGAGGAATATATGGTGATATGATGGAGATATTGTGGATTGAGTTCTAGACTACCAAAGGGAAGAAAATACCCTAAAAAAAGCATGTCACACAAATTTTGGAGTGTCCCAGTGCATATAAAAGTTATGTCTACTTTAGTAGTTGTAGGCTATTAAGTGTGCAATGGCATAAAATCTAAAACAAAAACACCCTACCTTGATTTAAGAAACAATTTATTGCTAAAAAATGCTGACAATCATGTGAGCCGTTATTGAATAATAATCTTTTTCCTGGTGTAGTTTCTTGTCTCAGTTTTGGTGGCTGCTGACTGATTGGAATGGTGGTTTCAAGACATTGGGCTGATTATAACTATTCCTTAAAATAAGACCACAGTGAAGTTTGCTCCATTTGTGGACTCTTCTTTTCATGAAATTTCTTTGTAGCATGCAATGCTGTTTCTTTTTTCTTTCTTTTTTTTTCAGACAGTTTCATTTTGTAGCCATTGGTACAGTGCCATGATGTCATAGTTCACAGCAACCTCGAACTCTTGGGCTCAAGAGATTCTCTTTCTCAGCCTTCCAAGTAGATGGGACTATAGGCTCCTGCCACAATGCCTGGCTTTTTTTTCTTTTTTTTTCTTTTCCTTTCTTTCTTTTTTTTTTTTTTTTTTAATAGGAACAGTGGTCTCTCACTTGCTCAGGCTCATCTTGAACCTGTGAGCTTAAGCAATCCACCGAACTCAAGTTCCCAAAGTGCTAGGATTACAGGCATGAGCCACTATGCCCAGCAACAATGTTTTGTAACTTTTTTCCCACAGCAGAACATCTTTCAAATTTGAGTCAATTACTGTTCCTTTATCAACTAAGTGTATACAATATTCTGAATCTATGTATTTTTACTAAAACATTCTATATTTATACTTATAGTTGCATACTTAATACAGTCTATATTTATACTTATAGTTGCATACTTAAAAAACAGCAATTTTGAGCCTTTGAAGCATGAATTATCTTTTTGAACTTTGTAACAGTAATTTTCCTGGTGTTTTGCATGTTGGGGTGTGTATGTGTTTGTGTGTAGGATTATAATAATATTTCGTCTGAATACATTAGGTAGTGCTATTAAAGAATTCTTACACTTTATAATTAACATAGAAGACTTGGTTATAGGCATATTTGCTCTTCACTATTATTTGAATATCTATTTTGGCAAATTAAAAATAAGGATCACCCAAATCTTTGATTAGTCACATTGCTTATGAATATTATCAAAATGAATCAATTTAATTTTATTTTTTATTTGATTTTTTAGAGATAGAGTCTCACTCTGTTGCCTTGGTAGAATGCCTTAGCATCACAGCTCACAGCAATCTCCGGCTCTCGGGTTTAGGCGACCCTCTTGCCTCAGCCTCCCGAGTAGCTGGGACTACAAGCACCCGCCACAACACCTGGCTATGTTTTTGTTGCAGTTTGGCCAGGGCTGGGTTCGAACTCCCTACCCTTGGTATATGGGACTGGCGTCCTAATAACTGAGTCACAGACGCTGCCCATTAATTAGTTTCATTAAAAACGATTTAATCCAGACAGCATTCCACACACATTTTTGGAATTCCTTCTAGATTTTTTTAACTAAAATGCAGATATAATTTCCTGCAAACTAAGAAAAGTCACTTTAAAAACTTTGTATCACTGTTTTAAATGTATTCTATGTAATCTGACTTAAAGTTACATGCATGTATTCCTTTTAAACAGAATGTTTTCATTTTCTTTCCTCACTTATATTTGCATTATCTTTCCTACAATATTCCTCACTTGCATTTGCATTATCTTTCCTATAATATTTCACTAATGCAATATATTTTAGTAGATGTTTTTCTAATCATGCTACCATAGTCTCCTCAAAAACTTATGAATAGAAATTTGCTTTTTTATTATTTAAAAGCAATTTATTGGGCTGCCTAGAATTACAAAACATTCATTCTGGAATTAATCATTCTTACAGTGATTAGTAGGAAAAAACTAATCAAAAGCACCCACACTTTTGGAAAACACATTAAAACCATAATATAAAATTGACTTTAAATAAAGGGTTTTTTGTTTCTTTTTTGCCTTTCCCTTGGTGAAATGGAATATTGCCTTATTAAATTAATTTTCTTTGGACGTAAATCTTTTGAATTGTCTCTATTTTGAGCATCCATAAAAATTTTCTGCTAAGAAACCATCCCTTTTAACATTTTAGGAGGACTATGTATCATTTTTTTGTAATGTAATAAAAGCTTGACTATGTAGAAAATAGACTATAATATTGAATCTAAATACACTTTGGCTTGATTCTAGGTACATTCACCAAACCAATCAATTCTAGAAATGAATAAATGAATTCTCTAAAAGTTATTGTTGTTAACACATGAACTTTGTAAAGTTTTCATATATTCCCAGGGTTAAAAATGCCTCAATTGAAAGGTTTGTTATTCCAGAAATGAAATCAAAGTAAGACATTTCCCTATGAAAATCTGTTATAGCTTTTCCCTTTAGACTCGCCAAAGAAGCCATTTCTTTTGGAAGACATAAATTTTCACATGGAAAGGCAAATGTTAGCAAACATATTTGAGCCAAATTTATTAATAAAAAATATTACCAAGAAAAGAACATTATTATCTTTCCAAAGAATACTTTAAAATAGATAAAATAAACAAACAAACAAAATCCCACTAAGTCCTTATAGGTAAATAGACCAATTACTGGGACGCTAATTCACTAAATGAAAATCGCTATAACATGAGCAAAAATGATTTTTATTTACCAATAATTTTTAAATCACAAAGAAAAATAATAAATTACTAGTTATGCATAGGAGACATTGAAAAAATATGTCATCTGTAATTGTAGCAGCAGATACATTATTTTGCTAAAAATATCATGAATAAGTTAGGCAAATAAATCCTTTCCAAGAATCTTATGCATCACATTTGTTCATTAAAGTCATTCCATTCTTTCAAGCATATCACTTGGTTACTTACCCATGAGGGAGGAAAAGAGGCAAGTTTTATTAAGTTATATTTTACTAGAAAGTCGGATTGTATTAAAGTATCAGTTCTGGGTGTACCATCTCTGTTTTCCTTCTTATTTCTATGTATTAAAGTAACCTGATTGAGAAAGATGTGTCTTTGTGTGAGACTAACGCAGAGTCTTCTCTCTTTTTCATGATTTGTGCTACAGTGGGACAAGGCAGTTGAGATTTGAATGGAGCAGAGGAAAATGCTAACTCCCAGATCTACTGCATTAAGAGTTCCCCAGTCCACTTTTCCCAGAACATTCAATATTAACTGTTATTAGACTCTTACCAATTTTTGTCTCTTTGTTTTGTTTTTTGTTAAAGTGGGAATTGCTTTCTTGTTTATATATTGCCCCATATTTTTCAACTAGATTTAAAAGCTATTTCCATCATCACAGTAGTCTCAGATTTCTTGAAGTTATCTTTTCAAAAGATAAATTTGCAAACTATAAGTAAATATCCATCAGACTAATTATATTCACACTGTGCCCAAAATATAAATATAGCTATAAGAAAGATATACATAAAGGATACTTAGCAATTGATTATGCTGAAGAAAATTATACCTCAATAAAATTTTGTGTGTAGGGTGAAATTATGTGTTTTTAATCCACATAAAACATGTAACGGTTTTGCAGAATTTTACAAGAAAAATCCAGATAAAGCATTATTAATAAATATATGGAAAGAGCGAACACAAAGATAATTGAATTTAAAAAAACAAAAGCACAAAGCTATTGTTTTTGTTGTCAAATCATAGTTTTTTTAATCTTCTCTATTTTCTAAATTTACTACTAACTTTAAATTACCAGTGTAATTGAGTTGTACAGAATTGTCCATATAGGATAAAAAATAAATTATGCAATTTTTGTGGAACTCAACAACCTTACAATGTTTCTCATTTTCATTATCATCTTTTATCTGCTTCTTTATTTTTAATTTCTTTTAAGCATAATTTTCCTCCTTTATATAAATGCATAAATATATTTTATTTCATACCTGTAATTATAAACACATACACTCATATATACACACTCACACACATATATATGTTCTTATGTTGGACAGTTTATTATCAGGTAATGTGAGCTGAAATTTATTCTAAATAAATTTTCCAACAGTATTCTTTTTCTAGTAACTTATCAAGAATAGTGCAATACTTGTTAAAGACACAACAAAGTTAAACTTTCATTTGAAGGCATTTTACTGTTTTGAAGGCATTTCACTGCTATTCTCTGTTGATATTTGCATTATAATTTGCATTGAATGACATTTTAAATACAGTATACAAATGTTTGTGCCCTTAAAGTTTCATCATGCTTTTAGCATGCTCAAATTTTGTTAAATGTCTCTCTATTCAATTTTGGAGTTCTCTGAGAAAATCCAGAGGAAATTTACCAGTATCTACATATTATTGTTTATTTTATCTTGCTGTGCTTTATAAGGTCAGTATATGTTTAAATTATGGCTGACTGTGATCGATTTCTGTGCTAAGTTTATAGACAAACGTTCACATTATCACTAAAAATATGAATATATTCAATCATGTGCACATAATTAGCACATCTTATAGCTGTTGACTAAAATAAAAATAGTAACAAATTTTACATCATTATCTCTTAAATAACATTGTATCATGAGCTATTTTATCTAATATTTTCCTAACTTTTACTGTACACATCACTATAATTTGAAAGTTTATCCCCCCTCTCTGATTTATATATTGAAATCCTTACCCCCAATATGATGCTATTAGGAAGTGGACCCCTGTTCAGAGGGTGATCAGGTCAAGTGGGTGGAGCCCTCATGAGAGAGTTTGGTGTTCTATAAAAGATGCCTGGAAGAAACTGCTCATCTCTTCAGCATGTGAAGCCTCGGAACCCGAAAATAGGCTCCCACCAGACACCAAATCTTCTGGTGCCCTAAGTCAGACTTCCAGTCTTCAGAACCATGAGAAATAAGTATCTATTGTTTGTAAGCCATTCAATCTGTGGTTGTAGCTGCCCAAATAGACTAAGACACGTGCTAAGGAAAGACACATTCTCTGCTTATCTATTTTCACATTGAATTTAAATAAAAGAAATATAATACAGTAGTTTCTACAGTGTATGACTTCATTTACTAGTATGAAACAGTGTTCCACCCCAAGACCCAAAAAGCAGAAAATTTTTCTCTGTTCTGTAGACAAAGCTCTAACACAAGTGAAGAGTGAAGGGCATTGATCCAGAGACAGAAGCAGAAGCAAAGTGGTGGCTCTGAAGCATTGCTAGGGGTAGATTTTCCTGCTCTGGGATTTCGGATTTGCTTCCTCTTACTTATCTGGGTTGATTTTGGTTTTAACACCTTTCCCCAGATCCATTTTTTGTGATACCTTACTCCATGCCAGAATCATCTGGTCTCAATACATTTCCCCAGTTGATCAAGGATGGATTTTTGACTGTTGACATGGAAGATTGCACAAATTAGATTGTGAGGTGTGATTGTTCATGAGACCTCCACTTATCTGTCCCATCTTTAGTATCCTCAGACAATGAGTCACAAGCAACGCCCCCCCCCAGTGATTACATCTGGACTATGTAGATAATCACAAAATTTTCTATATTAACTCAAATATATGTACTATATTAAAGACTAGGAAGTGGCTATTTCCAAGCCTCTTATGGAAAAGGTACCTGGAAGCAAAATGCCATCTCTTTGTGCATGGAGAGTTTCTTATATATTTTGTGTTTTGTTTAGTTTGAAATCCCACTCTTCATCCGTAGGGACAAAAAATGCTTTTGATTATCACTTTTCCTTGTCTTTCTTACAAGTACATATTAAGGATTGAAAATAATGCTTGCAGTGTTTTATACATTGCTGGAAGGGTTTTATTTATTCAACACTATTCCTTAAAAAAAAGTATGAAGTTACTACTATATTCCAGTTTTACAGATGATGATTCCAAGGTATACAGAGAGGTTAAGAAACTTGCAGAAAGTCACACACACAGCTTTTTAGTGTGGTAGATGAGAAGAACAGAATCAGACTCTGTGGTCTTAGCCACCATTGAACGGCTTCTGAGTGCTAAAAATGCCCACTGTGTCTTAAGATTTCACCCATCAGACACGTTCCCTTTTAACTTTGATCAAAAAAGCTCACAATAGAAGCAGGAAAGTACTGACAGCTCCTATCTCTCTCTCTTTCTCTCCCTGCCTGGTGAATACGGTGATGATAACAATTACAAGGCATAATTTCTGGAGCAGGGGAGACAGTGGTGCCAACTCTTTGCATCTAGTGCTTGGTAGTAGCAAGGACATTTCCTCAGCTGATCTGTCTTACAATAAGATCTTGAATGTTGACTTTGGAAAGTTGCTACTAAATTAGCTTTCCTCGATGTTTTGTAAGCTTCCTATAATGCCTTAGCAAATGTAATAAAATGCTAGATTATCAGCCAGAGTTGCGTATATTACTTTCAACCAGTTATACCGACTAAATTCACTCATAATTTTTAAGGCAACTGTTTCAGAATAAAGTAAGCAACTTCATGAATAGAAAGTTTAGATGACTACCTTCTATGCCTTTTTCCAAACTGTGACTCTTTATTTGTACTAGGAATGAAAAGTAGGCCTAAATGTAAGGTACACACTGCCTTCTTCGCGTCAAGAGCCAAGGTGAGCTGGAAAAAGCTGAGCATTCAGGTATCAGGAAATTGTCTGACCATGACAATTGTCAAATCATGACAAGTTGTTGGTCGGTTAAGATAATAAAACCAAATTAAGGCAACAACAAAGGCTTTAACTGCTTCTTATAATAGTATAAGCAAGAGGACAAACAGGAAAATCATTGCCTCCCCAAATCTGCCATTTTTCACTATAGTACTTCATCAGGAGAAAGTCAGAGGTCTCAGTGCAGACAGAGAAAATTGTCTTAATCTCAAAGAATCTCCGGACAAAGAGCTCCTCCCAGTTTATTGATGCTGGGGACCAGAGAAAGAGAGAAGGCAAAGCTGGTCACGGGTAAAGTGTCCTTACAGCTCCTTCTCCGGCCCTTGTGAAACATTTTGGCTTTGATGACTGGGGGGGCCTTGTCTGAGGGAACCCTGATAGGAAGGCCCCAAATGGAAACTTTGGACTATAAAACTGGTCTCTATTTGTCTGGCATTTTTTTTCTGGGATAATTTAAGGCAGAAGAAATATTGGATTCGTGTGTGAGATTTAGAATACATTTGGGATTCAGAGAATGAATTTGGAATGAGGGGATACATTTGGGATTGATTTGTTTGTATGAGATGACATGACCTTTGCCAAGTCCTTTGCTGTCTTTAAGAAATGACTATGCCTAGGAAGGGCAGTATCTTCCCAGACAGCAAGAATTATATGATGTCAAAATATAATAAGCTATACAAAATGTTAAAATAATGTTTTATCACAGGTAAAAAATTCCTGGCCATTTACATATTTTTTACAATTCTATAGAGTAGAAGTCCAAGATTAAAATGGCAATAGTGTTGGTTTCTTCTTCCTTGAGTTGTAAATGGATCCTTTTCTATGTATCCACATAACGCCACAGACTCAATTATGTACCCCCAAATTTATACGTTGAAGCACTCCACATCAATGTGACTTTATTTTGAGATAGGGTTTTAGGGAGGTAATTAAGGTTAATGAAGTCATAAAGATAAAGTTCAAATCTGATCAGAATGGTGTCTTACAAAAGAGGCGATATCCACACCTCTCTCCATGAGTACACGTGGAGAAGCAGTCAGCAGAGGACAGTGAGAACAATGATCGTCTACAATCCAGAAACCAACACTGATGGCACCTTGATTGTGGACCTGTTGCCTTCAAAACAATGAGAAAGTACAGTTCAGTTGTTTGAGCCACCCAGTCTGTGGATTCTGTTGCGGCAGGCTGAACTGACCTTGTCTTGCCTGTGAATGGGTCTGTGTCCTAATCTTTTCTTCTAATAAGATACAAACTATATTGGACTAGGGCCTGATAATATGCCCTCACTCTAACGTAATTATTTCATTAAAGACACTATTTCCAGTCCCATTGTGTGGTCTGGGAATAGGGAGTTAGGACTTCAACATGTGAACTTCAGGTGCACTCAGATCAGGCCTCAGCATGAACCAAGATAGAGCCACACATCTGAGATTTGAGGGCTCCTGGACTCCATCTCTACTTTCTCTCTCGGCCAAGGACCATCTTACTTCTAGGCATAATATTTTTCCAAGGTTCAAACAAGTTTTCCCTATAGGAAATGTACAATTTTTTAGTGTTTGCCAAACTGATGTAAGTGGCGATGTGAATGTGGAAAGCATAGATGAATGAGCTGAGAGAGTGTTTTATTAACAGTTATTAAGTAGCTCAAATTCCTATTATCACTGTAGTCACACGTCAACTAATAAAGACTCAAAGGTTTGAGTTTTTAGAATCGATCAAGGGGTTTGAATGAGAGACGAAGGACGGGAGGGCGTAGGGAGGGGTGGCAATCCTAGTTTTGGGAGCGTGGATGTGGAACACACGGTAAGGAGCAACGTGGTATGAAGCAACTTGACAAGGATGGACAGATGTGTGGAGTCACGGGGTTATTTTAAATTCATTTATGGATTATGAGTTCTTTTGGCCCTTCTGGGTTATTATGACAAAAATACCAGATAGTAGGTGCCTTATCAACAGTAAATATGTATTTCTTACCATTCTGAAGCCTGGGAAATCCAAGATAAAAGTATTATCACATTTGACGTCTGCTGAGGGCCCTTTTCTCACAGACGACACTTTCTTGCTGTATCTTCATGTGGTGGAAGGAGCAAAGAGCTCCCCCGGGCCCTGTGTATAAAAGTACAAATTCCATTCTTGACACCCTAACTATCTCCTAAAGACCTTATCTCTTAATACTATTATATGGGGTGTTAGGTTTCAACATTTGAATGTTGAGGGAGTTACAAACATTCAGATCATGGCATCAGTAAAGAAGAAGCAATAAAATACATGCAGCAAAGCGTATTCAAATTCTTATTGTTAGAAAACAATGTCTTCACTGATATATTATTAGACATTAATATATCTTATAATGTATATATATACATATGTACATATATATACATATGTACATATATATATATATGTACATATGTATATATATGTATGTATTCTAAAAAGTAGTGCTGCACAATCTATGGAGAGCTGCATTCCCATCTTTTTCAGGGGGAGAGTGTAGCCCACTCCTACTCCGAGTGGAATTCTCCTTGCATGGACAGCAGATTTGTTTTTATGTTACATACCAAGTCAATCTATATAAAGGTGCTTATCCAATAATGCATGTTTAGCTACAACTATTAAATCATTCAAACATATTTCAAAACATTCTAGATAGTCTTAGAAATGTCTATTGACATTTTTGTTTTGCTTTGTTTTGTTTTTAAATGATTACCCCTTTCTGAACTATGTATCCATCAGGAGAACAGAGTTGTTTAGAAAATAACATTAAACACTTGCAATGACTCCTTTACTAAAAGATATTAGTAAAGGAGTGTCTTTTCTTTTACTTTCTATTATGCAGAGAATTACTTCTGACATCAATGATTTTGTTTGTTGTACTAAAGCTTTTCGAATTGGCTCCTAAGCTAACCAGCAATTCCATAAAAGTATTTTAACCCTTAAAATAATGTTTAAATGTTTTATATATTCCATGTTTTTATTGTGAAGTAAGTCACAAAATTGATGAAAAGAATGTCATTTTTAATTAGAGCAAACCTAACCCTTCAGCCCAGACGGGAAGTGCTGTGTGTGGGCGCGAGGCATACAGGGCTCACACGTTTGAAGCAAAGCTCTGCAATTAAGGTAACCTTTCCACATCTCATTTTCATCCTTCTTAAAAGCAAAAAATGATACCACCTAGAGGGCATGAAATAGCCAATCACAGATATTTGTCTTTTTATTGGCATAAAATACCAGAGAGCCTCTGCTGTGCCATGAATTGAGCATTTTCTTTCTGGTTCATGGAAATAATAGAGAAAGGGGAAATTTCAAGGTGAAATTCTACAGCAGAAGACCCAGGCAGTATGACCTGGGTAAGGGCTATAGAAGCACAGCAACAGTGTGGAAGTGTTTGATATCTTGATGTATAGGAATGTCAACATTTTAATGCCTAGTAATGCTAACACCAGGTACATAAACATCTAGTGCCATCAGTGTACTGGTGGGTAATTAGCTATGATTAGACTCTAAATTAATATGTTAAATTTTGCCTGATTGTGTATCAGGCAGATGAGAGAGGAAAGATTAGCAAAAGGTTGTTGTGGAGAAGAGTAATGAATTACAGCTAACATTCTAGCTAGCATTCTGTAACCATCCAGACATTTCTAGGAGGAAAGGGAAAGCAGGGATAATCTTTGATTCTGAAGATGGTCCAGGAATGAGATGCTGTACAAATGGTTCTGATAAATCAAGGAGCTGGCATTTTATGAGACACTTCTCAATCGCCCAGGATTGTGTCAACTGCGTAGAAGGATTTGCCAGATAACACCTCAGTCCTCACATCAGAAGTTGTTTCATAGGTTGTCCGTCCCTAGTGTCCCTGGACAAGCATGCAGTCCAATAAATTATACTCGAATGTATAATTCCCATTGCTGTAATCTAGACTTCCACTTGCCACATTTGTGGAGATTTTTAATTTTTTCATCTAAAAGTCAGGAATCACTTTACCTGAAGAGGCCTAATCCATGTTTTTTACCTGCCTGGAAGGACAATGTACTATATAAAAAATGCTGGGGAAAATATACCCATTATTCCCAGTTTTTGAATAAGGGCTACGTACTATATAAAAATTTCTGGGGAAAATATACCCATTATTCCCAGTTTTTGAATAAGGGCTACATAGAAATGTAAATGTGTCAACCGGTCTGTGAAACTAGTGTGTGATGCCCCATGATCATATCAATGTACACAGCTATGATTTAATTAAAAAAAAAAAAAAGAAAGAAAAGAAATTACATAGGGAGAAGGAAGCAAAAGAAATATTATTTCATATTCTCTGCTAAATACTTTGCATGTGTTTATTTCAAATTAACTTCATGTAAAAAAGATATGAAGTAATTACATACATGTAAATGTATGTAGTCGAAAAAATATAGAATATAAAATTGAGCTAACAAGTAAAGATCCTAGAATTTGAACATATGCTTGCTATTAATATTCATTTTTTAAACTACCATTGTGTTTTGACTTTGAAGAGTTAATGTACTGGGATGTAAGCTCATCGATCTTTATTATCATATTTTGATATTTTCTGAAAGGCCTTGAAGAATGCTTGCAAATTTATAACAATAACCATGAAACTGTATTAATTTAGTAGTAAAATAGCAAAAACACAAACTGCCATTTATTGAACACTTATGGAATAAACATCTTACTAGGAATTTTACATTAATTAGCTTTTCATAACCCAAAGAAAACCAAATATTTTGCTTGTTATTTCAGAGATGAGCAAAATGAGAATCAGAGATGAAAACTGAGTTTCCCAAGCATAAGTGGGCAAAGCCATGACTTAAATATGCCTTGTGCTAAACTTCATTCTTCGTCCTTTCATGCGAGCAGAAAATAGGGTAAAACATTCAATACAACCTTTTTATGAATTGTGAGATTTTCAAAATTAAGTATACACACAGGGAATGAATTAAATGGTATATTTTATTTTTTTTGTTCCATGAATTCTATATTACAAAATACTTGACAAAGTTATTAAAAGGTGAGCTCATGTTCCAATTCTCCGTCCTACTGATTAGCGAGAAATAATTTAATGATTTTAAACCAAACATTGACATTATTTGCTTTGTAAAAAAGCATATTTTATTACCAAGACAGAATTATTTTTTTGTTATTGTGTGAATTTTTTTGTCATTTACTCTTTAAGAATGCAGTTAAGGTTATGGCTAAGTCATTGTTTTTCAATTCTGTATGTTTTGTTGTAAATTGGAGAATAATTTGAAAGAGCAGTAAATTGACATCAAGTCAAAGTATCTAAGCTCCTGGTGCTCAGTGGCATATATTTTAAAGGTCTCCATATACTTCTTTGCCAGTTAATAGCTTCCCTACAGCAGCCATGAGAAACAAAGCCCATTGGGTGTTTGCGTGCATTTAAACATTGTCTTATTTATTATACTCTGCAGGTTATTTCGCTCTACATTCTTTCTTTTTATAAAGAACAGAGTTTGGCAAGGTGTTTTAAACAGCAGGGGAAGAGGCAAACACTTCTGGAAAGAGCAGTGTCAGTTTACCATAATGCGCTCCATTCTGCAGTTTTAGCCTGATTTTCAAAATGTCACTTTTGATAATATAAGACACCAGCCAACAAAATCGTTAGGGGAGATAAAGGGAAATATTACGGTTGCAAACTAAACTGACATTATTTAGATGCATAGACGGTAACCGTGCAGTTTAGCCTGGCAATGGTGTGTGATTATTTTTAGACATATGGAAATTCTACATTCCTTTTATTTTCTCCATTTCAACTTATTTCACTGGGTGAATTTCTTCACATCTTCCCAAGAGGCATTTTCCTTCATTTCCTAAAAACTGAAAGAATATTGAAATTGTGAAAGATGAACAACGATCATAAAATGATTGGCTGTCACCATTAACTTCAATTCACATCAGATGGGGATGGATATAAGGAGGCCCTTATTAAAATGCAGAGTTGATTTTGGGCAAGCTTATTACTATTCTTGTGCAAGCTTGTTACTATTCTTTATTATCAAAGTCCTCAGGTGTCTTTAATTCATCTATCTCTATTCCATAAGAGAGCTTGGAAATTTCCCTAGCTAATAGAAAAAGAGTTGAATTGTAGAATCAGGGTAAAACTTAACTATGAAGATTATTATTACAAAATACATAGACAACTCAGGATAAAAAAAAAAGACCAAAAAAAAAAAAAAAAACCAGCCTAGACATTTTAGGTAAAATTGTAATTGAGTATTTGTATAGTCGACTTTGAAAGTAACAAGATCCCTTTTTTTTAAAATGTATATAATGCCTTTTCCATTTTCTCTCTACCTTTTCTTTTTTTATTTGGTAAATATTTATGTTAGCCTGGCTTATCTTAGATACTTTGATAAATTTGGGAAAGACAGCAATTAATTCCAACATGCCTGGACAAGAAATTACTACAAAGCATGAAGATAAAAATGATGTACAGCATTCTAGGCAAATGTAAATACACATATAAATGACTGTTTAGGTGGGTAATGGTTAGGAAATCCCCCAGTTTTTTAAGAAGAATCCTACTACAGAAAGATAAAAATGAGCTTAAAGAAAAGATGAATGAGGCTTCATAGAAAATATGAGAATTATCAGGAAGACTGAGGAGGCTGGGCAAAAGAGAATTCTGTAAGGGGGAAGTTTAGGAAGAATCTACTAGAATACCAGGAAACAAATATGAGAAATGTGTTACCGTTGAGCAGAAAAGATACAATAATTTAAAGCTTTGCTACTCAAAATACGATCTGTGGTCATGAAGCATTCACATCACTTGAAATTTTATGAGAAATACAGAAAATTGAGACCGATCTAGATTTGCAAAATCAAAACTTAAATTGAATAAAAATTCAGGGATCCGGTAGTCCCAGCTACTAGGGAGGGTAAAGCAAGAGAATCACTTGAACCCAAGAGTTTGAGGTTGCTGTGAACTATGACACCATGGCACTCAACCCCAGGATGACTGAGACTCTGTCTCAAAAAAAAAAGAAAAAAAAAAAAATCCACTTAATGTGAATTCCATGTACGTTAGAGGTTGATACAAATGACATGTTTGGTATGTTAGGCAGTGTCTACCTGAGAAGCTTGAAAACAATTGGCTGAAATCAGAGATGATCGCCAGCATTCCTTAAGGATAGAGAAAACTCAAAGGGATTTATCCTGGAGAATATGAAAAATAAGGATTTAACACCAACTCAAAATATTTCTATAAAATGTCCCTTGTAGATAAGAAGATTTTCTGATAGATATAAGTTTTGTTTGGTAGTTATTATTTTTTTTCTAACCAACCAGTACTCTTTCTTTTCATATAGTGATCAGATTCAGAATAGTCTAGAAAGATAGTTCTAAGTAGCCTCTAATCAAAAAATAATATGTAAATCAGTACAGTAATTCAAATTTGGAAATAAAAATTGTTATTATCTAATTTAAAATAAGGTTTCCATGGTTATGAAATATAGGGCTGTCATATCATCACTATACGTTAAGTTTTATATTTTGATTTTTTTCCTCAAGAAATAATTAATTCCATATATATATATATATATAGTGTTCACTCTGTATTTCCCACTGTGTTAGGTTTGGGAATAAATTGCTGAGCAAGTATAGATAGATTTTGCTATTTTTTTTTTTTTTTTTTTTTTTTTCAATAGACTTAGTACAAGAATTTTTTTGTTACATGGATGAATTCTATAATGCTGTAATGCTGTCAGGACTTTTAGTGAACCCAACACCAGAATAGTGTACATCATACCCAGTAGATACATTTTTATTCCTCACCCCTCTTCCATCCTCCTCCCTTTTGAAATTCTAATGTCCATTACAGCACTTTATGACCAAATATACTCCTTGCTTTTGCTCCCATTTATAAGTGAGAACGTGCAGAGTTTGTTTTTCCATTTCACAGGTACTTCACTTAGGATAATGGTCTCAAGTTCTATCCCAGTTGTTGCAAACACCATTGTTTCATTTCTTTTTCAGGTTGAGTAGTAATTCCATGTTATATATATTTTCTTTATCCACTCTTCATTTGATAGGCACTTTGGGTAATTCCTTATCTTTCCAATACTGAATTGTGCTGCAATAAACATTTGGGTGCCTCCTTTACCTTTGGGTAGTTACTCAGTAGGAAGATGGCTAGGTGGAATGGTAGGTCTGCTTTTAGTTCTTTAAAGAATCTCCACACTTTTTCGCAGATGTACTACTTTACATTCCCAAAGACAGTACATAATCATGCTGTTCCATCTGCATTCATGCCAGCATCTATTGTTTTATTTGAATTTTTTATAATGGCCCTTCTCATCAAGGGAAGTTGATAGCTCAATTTGGTTTTAATTTGCACTTCCCTGATGATTAGTGATATTGAGCACATTTTTATATGTTTGTTGTCCATTTGTCTATCTTCTTTTGAAAAAAAAAATCTTCATGTCTTATGTCCACTTTTGGGGGGTCTTTGTTTTTCTTGCACATTTATTTGAGTTCATTCTAGATTATGGATAATAGTTCTTTATTTGGCACATAGTTTGTGAGTATTTTCTCCTATTCTATAGTTTGTCTATATGCTATGTTGATTATTTTTTGTTGCGAAGAAGCTTTGTAGTATAATTAAGTCTCATTTATTATTTACGTTCTTTGTTATATTTGCTTTGGGAGATTTAGTCATAAATTCTTTGCTGAGACTGATGTCTAGAAGAGATTTTCTTATGTTTTCTTCTAGAATATTTCTGGTTTCAGGTCTTACATTTAAGTCTTCAATCCATCATGAGTTAATTTTTGTGTTTGGTGAGTGACATAGATCATCTTTCATTCTTCTGCATGTGTCTATCCAGTGTTCCAAGCACCTTTTAGGGAGTAGGGTGTAAATTTACCAGTGCATGTTTTTGTCATCTTTGGTGAAAAATCAATTCATTGTATCAATAGCTCTGTCATTACTTCTGGGTTCTCTATTCTGTTGCATTGGTCTGTATGCCTACCTTTGTACCAGTAACCTGCTGTATTGTTTATTGTAGTATATTGGTATAATTTGAAGTTAGGTAAAATGATGCTGCCAGACTTTTTCTTTTTTTTTTTCAATTTAGAAAGTATCTTTTTTTTTTTTATTTTATTTTATTTTATTTTCCAGCACACTTCTTTTATTTATTTATTTATTTATTTATTTTATTATTTATTTATTTATTTATTTATTTATTTTTATTGTGGAGAAGGGGCGGGGAAAGAAGGTGGGGGAAGAGGTGTGTGACAGGGTTGGGCCAGTGGCATGGTACCACATTGGCTGTATCTAGGTAGAGGTAGTTTCAGGCCGCTTTTAGCTATTGAGGGTCTTTTCTAACTCTATATGAACTTCACAATTGCTTTTTTTCTATATCTGTGAATAATGACAATGGTATTTTGTGGGAATTGTGTTGAATCTATAAATCATATTGAGCAATCTAGCTATTTTAACATTTTTTCCCAGCCCATGAGCAGGGGCTGTTTTGCCATTTGTTTGTGTTATTTCCCATTTCTTTGTTATTGCTTTGTAGTTCTCCTTGTAGAGATCTTACATTTCCTTTGTGAAATATATCCCTGTGGATTTTTATTTTCTTCGCAAATATTGTAAATGACGTTGAGTTATTGATTTGACTCTGAGCTTGATTGTAATTAGTGGAAAGAAATGCTATTGATTAGTATACATAGACTTTATAATCTAATATTTTACTGAATTTATGAACTCTAAGTCTTTTGATAGAGTCTTTGGTATTTCAAAGCATTTTGTATATTTTTATATTAATATTATATTATCAAAAATAATTTCTGAAATGATGCCTTTCATTTCTTTCTATTGCCAGATTACTCTGGCTTGGACTTCCAGTACTATGTTAATTAGAAATGGGGGTGGAGGATCAGGGTGTATGACATACTCCTTGGCGGCAGGACACAATTACAAGAGGAACTTTACCTAATAACCACAATCAATGTAACCTAATTCTTTGTACCCTCAATGAATCCCAGAAAATAAAAATAAAAATAAATAAACTGTGATGCCCCAAATAAATTGGTGGAATGGAAAAACATTTGATCAGACACTATGTTAATGATAATGCTGAATAGCTGATATGCCCTACACAGGAATTTTAAGAGTTATCCTAATGGTATTATAAAAACTTAAATGGTGTTTCTTCTCTGTGTCTCCGACTTTCCCTTTCCCCTCTGCTGGCCTTGCCATTTGGCAAAGATGCTCGGCATTTTCCTGCCTCAGGTTCTTGGCTGTTCTCCCTCTGCTCAATATTTGTTTCTGCTAGTTATTTCTGCATGATTTACTCTTCATTCAGGTCTTTTCCTAAATGACATGCTGTCTGGGAGCTAACCTCTGATCTCACCATTCAAAATTTCTAACAGTCCAATGTGGTAAGCCCTATCACATTTTGTTTGCTGATTTATTTTTTCTTCATAGCACTTTTTGTTATCTACATACTGCTGTATATCTTAGCTTCTTGTTTGTTTGTTTTTTTCTCAAGCATAGACAAGTACAATAAGGATTATGTACTTTTTTATTATACAAAGCTAAGGACTGTCCAGTGCATACATACTTTTAATTGATCATATCTATACACACAGCATAATCTCAGGAAACCAAGGACAATTATACATGCATATATATGGTCACATTGTTGGTGAAATAGAATTAAAAACACACTCTCCTGCCTACCAAGAGAACCTCTCCATTAAGATAGAAGAGAAAGAAAACAGTTCTATTGTTGAATATTCAGTAAACCAGAATGTAATGATGAGGGACTAGGTAGGCGGAAAGAAATCTCTCCCTTCTACATAGCCAAGCAGATGCAGCCCATTATATACATATTCTGAACAATATGAACAATAAAAAGTGTTCAATTAAGAGCACTTGATAGCACCATTCACATAGTTCATGCTAAGTGCATCCAGTAATTCAGGTAGCCATCTGCATTTGCTAATCAATCAGCTTTTTGCACAGGAAAAATCAATATTTCATATATTTATGACAGGACAAGTTTTACAACATGAAGGATAGTGTCTGCAAAGGTGGGTGCAACCCACCAGGGAGACTGTTAGGGGCACTATTATTCTTGCCCATTATATTTCAAAGAGATGTTCTTTTGCTCCTTAACCAAGTGACAGAGAAAAAACTTACAGTTATACATATGTAAGGTTTTTAAAGTAAATGCTCAAATTTTGGAAGTGGACACTTCTTCCCATTTTTCCAACTAGGAAAATACAAGCACATTATTTTTAACTTGTCTTTTTCCTCAAATATGTGTATATATATATTTATCATATATATTAAACATTCTTGTGGGTCTACTAAAACTTTCTCTTGCTTGTCAGCTCTAAATCTTGTTCTGTTAATTTTTAAACTATTTGTTTCCATCAGGGCTGTTTCCTACTTTTTATTTCAGAGAACCCCTTCACTACCAGATGCTGTAGGAATAAGCATATTTTAATACTTCATTTCAGAGTTTATTTCATTGCCCAAGCACACTCTGTAGAGATCCAGATTGGGCTTTCAAATTTTAAGACAGAAAGATTTTTAAAACATTCCTGCTGAACCTTTCCTGAACAGGGGGGTAAACCACTCAATGCTGGCATAAAATTGGGAAATAAAATAGAGCAGTTGACCATGCAATTTGCTACAGGAGCTTTGTATTTATTTACTTACCTTTTGAAGGTATTACTTGGTGTTCTTGGACAATAAGGATGAATTTTCACTTACTTAAAATGCATCTGAATTACTTTTCTTTACCATGAATGTGGATTTTTATTTACAATTATAATATTTTAATTTTATCAAACAAAATTAAATTCTGACTTTTTCCTCTATGCTTAATTACATTTCTTTGTATATTTATTTCCTTGGGTGAAGATGTCTACTGATTAGCAAGCAGAATAAAATAGTTGTGTTTACACTTAGGAATTAATTATGTCTATTAAGCCAGATGTTGATCACTTTAGAGAGATATTCTTTAGGGTCTAAATCATCACCTGTGATGCTGATGCTACTGTAAGCATGCTGAAACTTTAAACCATGGGTTCATGGGTGGTCAAACAAAGAATTGAAAGACACAACAAACAACAAACCCTGAAACTTATTCTGAGGCCAGGCCAGAATAAGTCTCTAGCTAGGATGGCTCCCAGTTACAACAAAGTGCCTCCCATAGGAAAAAGTGTACAGAAAACCTCCGTTGCAGCCCGACTGATACAGGGTCCCCCCATTCGAGACTGGACAAGGGACCCCAGTTGCCTAGGCTGGGCAATTTATGAAGGGAACACCCTGACATTCACCTTGTCCCAAGAGGAAGGAAATGTGTCCATTGTTACTGTGCTGATTCACTTCAAAAAAGTGTTTTTCCTTCGACCAAGTCCTGGCCAAATGTAACTCTCAAGCTATGTATACCTATAGACAAAGGACCCAGGTGGAGATTTTCCAACTTGAGTCTTTCCTTCTGCCAGAAACTCTGGAGCTTTTTCTGTATCCTCTTCTGTATAGTAAATCTTATCTCACCACTCATTTGTGTTCTGTGAGCTCATTCTTCAAATCCCTCAGACCAAGGACCTACTGAAGAAAGAATTTCTTTGGGGGCAGAACACTATTATATGATGGTCTTTATCTAATATAAACCATCAATATAACCTGGTTCTTTGTGCCTTCAATGAATCCCCAACAATTAAAAAAAAAAAAAAAAAAAGGAAGAAATTCTGGTAACACCACCAGGCTACTGACCACCTGCCACAGGAGAAGCACCCTTTGAGACAAACAGGAAGCTTGAGGGGTGGGGCTGATTACACTGGCCAGTGTCCCTCCATTGGAATTCCTCTTCTGAGCAGACAGGGCACCCAGGATGAAAAAGAAGAGAGCACACCTACATTAAAATGCTCAGAGTTTCTTGAAAGACAAAGAAAAGTGCTACAAAGTTAAGACAAAGCTCTACAGTAGAGGGGTAGTAGAAACAGCTCCCCATCTCCTGCATAAACTCTTACTTCTTATGTACCCTGTGAGTCGCGTCTGTTTTCAACTTCTCATGTAACATTCTTGATCTCTACTTTGCATCTTAATCAATTCTTGTAGGGAGTTGTCAGAGCTCGCACCATCTGACCTAGGGCTCCTCCTGCTTTTCTCCTTCCTTAGACAAGTTCTTCTCTATATTGAAATACCAGTTCTCTCTTGCTTGTCAGCTCTGCATTGTTCTCTTAATTTTGAAACTATTTATTTCCGGGGTATTTTCTAGTTTTTATTTCAGAGCACCCCTTCACTACCAGTTGCCATAGGAAGAAGTACATTTCAGTACTTGATTTCATAATTTTTTTCATTGTCCATACACACTCTATAGAGATCCAGATTGGCTTTCCAAATTTTGAGGCAAAAGTACATGTAAAACAAGTTTCTTGCTGAACCTTTCCCTGAACAAGGGGGTAAACCATTCAATGTTGGTATAAAACTGGTAAATAAAATAGAAAAATGAAGAATGAAATTTACTGTAGGTGGAGAAATATTAACTTCTGTATTATAAAATGATTTTGTTTATTGGTATATTATCATAATAATCATCATTACACTGAACTTTAGCAAATAATTCTTTTCATTAAAGTATATATTTTAAAAAGTCGTATAATAGTGTAAAAAGAACTTTATCAGTCCTACAGTAAGTGCAGATGATCTTTTGACCCTTAAAATAAAAAAGTGAGTTATAAACAAACAAGCAAAAAATACAAGAAAGCTATATTCCAAACATTTAAATGGAACAAACAGAATTCTATGATGTTATAGAGAGGAAAGCTATTTTCTCTATGATCCACCAATTCCTTCCTATCTTGTTTTATGTCAGATATAACAGAATTTCTAAGTATAGTGTTCAGAAATAATTACATTTAAAAGTTTGACTTTCAGCAACATAAATCATAAATAGATAGAAACTGGTTTTACTGTATAATTCCAATGCTATCATTTATTAGGAGCTACTGTTTTTTTCCACTGGGCAAAACTAAAACAACAGGATTAAAATTTCCTTGAAGCAAAATTTTCAGGGCCCAGTTGGGTGGTTCAAAACGCAAGAATGAAAACCTTGTTTTAAAAACATAACATCATTTAAATGCAATGAGTGTATTTCACAAGCACAGTGGCAGTGGTAGGTTAAGTCACAAAGTATAGAAATTTCTTCTTCTACTGTTGCCACTTCCTTCCCCAAGTCTTTTCTTAAGGAGCTATAATAAATGTGCTCTTTCTGAAATTTTAAAATTTACGACCCGTCTGTCATGTGTTAAACTGACAGCTCCCCTAAGCTCAAATGCAGCCTTTTTCTGACGGGGACATTGGAAGCTCCTTGCCACAGTTTTGATTCTGGGAGCAAATTCTCCACCTTCTAAAATTGTAGAGGGTAGAAATTATAGTAAATCAATAACTCTGGTAAATGACCTTTCATGTCCTGCAGTAACTTTAATTTGCATCTTCAGTGTGACTTACGGTTTTAAGAGTGTGGCACATATTTTGTAGCTGTGGCTTTTACATGTTTTTTCCCTTCGGATTTTTTTTGTTGTTGTTCTTTTTGGCAATCAACTGTGCTATTCTTATCAATATTATCTCTGCCTCAGGTTAAATTGACAACTAAGAAGCTTGGTAAACATATTTCTGAATATCTTTATCATTAAAATTATACTTCCTTCTTTTGCAGTTGTGAAAGAAAGGTGATTCAGAAAAAAATAGAAGTTTTCTTGAACTCTGTAGCTAGAAGAAGCTATAGCAGCGATTTGATCCCAGATATTTTTCTGCTTTCATTTCATTTGCTTATGACATGATAATAGTAAATCAAAGCATAAATTCAGTTAAGTTCTTTGTAAATAACTATAATATACATATGTGTGCTAATGCAATTATGCTGCATCATTCTAGACATGTATTTTTTATTTCCAAATAATCCCTTTATTTTCATATGACAAGGGTCAGTAATACTGCCTTCAAAGGTTAAAGAGAGAATTAGCAAAGTCCACTCATTTGCAGTGATCATCAGCATGCTAATATTTCTCTAACCAGATAAGCAAGGTGTTTATACATTATATCCTTGGGGGTATGTGCCATTAATTACATATGCCTTGCAGCTGAAATGTGATTAATTAGAAGTGGGAAATCTATTCTTCAGGTGACCAGAAAAGCTTGTCAAAGCTTATCTCCCTCTCAAAGCTTTATTGTTCCATAAGATACAGGAAATGATATTAAAGATGTACCATGAAAGAAATGAAACCTAACCCATAAATTTTAACAATCAAATTTCTAAGTATTTTAAAAGGGGCAATGTCAAAGCTATTTAAAAAACAGAATCAAGATTATACCATAAAGAAAACAACAGGCCAATGTCATTTATAAATGTTAAAGAGGAATTCATAACAGCATAGGAAGCTCTGTTATAAAGCTTACTTTGAAATACCAAGGGTACATGTCAAATCTATTAAGAGTAGAATATAAATATTTTAATATAATAATTATGTAAGTGAGGTGAAGGCTATGTTAACCAGTTTGATGTAAACATTCCATATAGTACATAAAATCAGCACGTTGTACCCCATAAATGCATTAATGTACACAGTTATGATTTAATAAAAAAATTAAGAGAAAAAAGAAATCATAAATGAAAAGTTTCTATGTTAAGGACTATGGGGTAAAAATTAAAATACTCTTTCTGTAATTATTCATACTCAATCAACTTCCAAAAATTCAATTTAAAGTCCATTATTAATCTCTATGTTATAAGGCTTTCCTATTTTCTTCTATTTTGAACATCATGGATTTTATCCAGTGAGAAGAGGTCAGTGTTTCTGTTTAAACTTACTTGCCTTTTTTTTTTTTTAAACTGGTACTCACAAACTACAGATTTATTTATTTCATACAAAATTGCTGTGTCATCATTTTGGTGTTAAAATTCTTCCATCATTTTATAATCATGACATCAAAATCTGTTTCATTTATAGGACTTAAATGTATCAAATATGAATTAACCATAAATATCTACTATCATTGTTGGTAATGTTGTAAAGTGTGGAAATAAATCAGAATTACTAGAAATATTTTTGACTAATAAAGCAAAAGAAGGCCAAATCTTACATATAGGATATTGAATTATAGAGGGAAGGAATATCAGTTAAAAGTCACAATCAAATTGATACAAATACATATATAATATGTATATGTATAATATTATACATGTATGATATGTATAATATTAATACAAATACATACTGATTCTCTAACTTTGTAGGTTATTACTTATATTAATAGTTATGTTAATCTTAGAAGTTTTTACATACTGTTCTTCTAAATGCCTTTAAGTGAAAATATCCTTTAAAATACCTGACATTTTTTTAAAGTGGAGTCTGAACATCATCTACATTAGAATCACCTAAAATGATTTTTAAAAGTACAAATTCAGAGAAGTATTTCTTACCTGCAAAATTAGAATCTTTGCAATGGGGTTCAGGAATTATTTCATTAAAACCTTCAGGATATTTTTTTGACTCACGAGTTCGAACCTGGCTGGAGCCAGCTAAACAATGACAACTGCAACAAAAAATAGCTGGCTGTTATGGTTGGGCACCTGTAGCCCAGCTACTTGGGAGGCTGAGTCAAGAGAATCGCTTAAGTCCAAGAGTTTGAGGTTCCTGTGAGCTGTGCCAGCACGGCACTCTACTGAGGGCGACACAGTGAGACTCTGTCTCAAAAAAAAAAAAAAAAATTTCCCTATGATGTACATTGAATCATCGCTGTGTAAGTTGTCTATTAGTATTTCATAAGCAGCCAGATAAACTGAGCCTCTGAGATATGACCAGTGTTACACAGTTCAAATGACTGAACATTAATTTCAACACAGATACATCTTAACTTTAAAATTGTGCTGAGAATAATTAGGCATACTCGCTAGCATAGAAAGTAAAAGGTTGGATACCAGTGATATGTATGTATATAATTTGTTCTTACATGCAAAATACCTAGCAGTCAGGAAAGGTGGCGCTCACACAGAGCAGCTCTTCTGCAAAGAGGCAGATCTGGGAACAATGTGAACAATCCAAACTGGAAGAAACAAAGCCTGACATGCAGTGATCCATTAGTTCATTAAATGGAAAGAAAAAGAACACTCTTAGTGACCCATGTTATCTCCAGGACACTTTGAGTCCAAAGCTGAGAAACTTAGGAAAAGTGAACCTCTAAGAAGTGAAGTAAGTAGAATGTAAAGGCAAAAGAGAACTGGAAATAATTAGAAACAACCAGGGAGGGAGGACAATGGGCCGTAGCTGCTCTGCCTGGGTAGATGACTCAGAACACAAAAGCTCCCAGAATGGGGTGGGTGGGACGGAACAGAAGACAGGCACGACAAACCTTTACTTGCAGAAAAAGAATCGCCTTATTCAGATCTTATCAACGTGATGGGACATAAATCACATGCAAGTCCCGATACTTTTCTTGAATTGCTCCCATCTCTCTTTTTCTCTCTGTTTTACCTTCTCTCTGCAATTTTTCCTCACCCATTTTTTTCATTCTGCAATTGACTTTGCTTCCATTGTGTTCCAAATTTAGTATCTCATCACGTGAGCTTCTTTATCCACTATTTTGTTCTTATCTCATATGTTATCTTCTATGTCAGACTCATTTCGGTAGAACCTTATGATAATGAAACTGTATAGGCTCAGAAAATTGCTTCTCAGACTTCTTCATGGATGGCCCTATAGAATTCATCCCCGCTGTCTTTGTGAGTAGCCTCATGCAGGCACACTGGAGAGATGGGAAAGAAAAAAATAATTGCTTGTTTTCTATTTGTCTTCTGAAATTATGTCTGCCAACAAATTTAGTTAGTAGTATATAAAGCATAGGAGGTAGTGACTTCGATGCCCTGCAATAATTTAATTCCAAGAAAAATGATGCATTTACAGGCTGTCAAAATAGTTGTAAACTTTCAGAAGCTGTAAACATTTACAAGGGAGCCTCATCCCCAGTAAATGCTGCTAATGATGAAACTTTCAGTTGTCCTAGTATTTACAGGAAAATGATGTGTGCTCAGAAAGCCAATCTGCCTACATTTGGAACTATTTTGAAAATGTAGAATTCTCTCTGTGCAGTATATATATTTGAAATTTTGTGGAAAACACAATCTTCCTATGATGCTCTACACACAAGATATCTGACTCTGTTATGGACTTAAACTATAATCCACTGTAAAACCTATAAATGTACTTGCATTAAAACAATTTTTTGTATACAAATTTAGTTTCAAACTTTCAGTTAAATGATTAACCATGGTAACATACAAATTATGTAATGAAAACATTGTGCACCCAAAGACATTACTCCCACTTCCTCGTAAGCAATTCCATAAGTCAACCACATATTAAATAACTAATAGTAAAACACTTCTCATAGGATATTAATCTAAAGTTGATATTACTTTGCTACTGAGGCGTATTCAACTCTTTCAAATATTAATTTATGGCAAGGGTAATCAGCTTTTGTTCAATTAAGCCAAATACTTAGGAAAGCATTGAAATTTTCATGAATATTTCTGAGATAATTAGAGAATATCTATATTTATAGTGTACTGACATCTCATAAATATCACATTGCACTTTTATCTTCTTATATTCTCCTTCTCCCTAAATATAGAAAAGTAATTAGCCTTAGAAATATCCATTACACATGAAGGAAGATAGTATAAAAACTTAATGTCATACATTCATTATAATGTGCAAAATAAAAATATTACTAATTCTTCAATTATAGTTATATAATATGGCAAAATGTTGCCTGCATAACACAAAACCAGAACATTACACTAATCCTTATGATCTAAAGATTTATTAGAAGAATATCATAATAAAACAAAACTTATCATGTGTATTTTAGAAAACTGGTAATAGTATGTTATTCTGAAACAGAATTTCTTCCAATAATATCAATAATAAAGTAAAATAATAATTTAAAATCTTTGCAAATTTCTTCAGGAATTTAGTGTGTATATTAAAAATGTTAAGCCAAGAAGAGGTAGTTAAAAATAAATGAAAACTAATATGGTTATTAAGAGTAAATTAAATGACAGTAAAATATTAAAAATTAAATAATTTTAATATCAAAATAGAGACTATTCTATAGAATTCTGAGACTATAGACAAATAAATCTACTATTATTACCACTATAAAATTTAATTTAATTTAATTTATTTTTCTAAATTTATTTATTTTTATTGTTAATTCATAGCTGTGCACATTAGTGCAATCAATGGGTACAATGTGCGGGTTTCATATGCAATCTGAAATATTCTCATCAAACTGTTCAACATTATTTGAATTTATGACTTCATTTCATACTTTATAAAAATAAAGATAGAGTAACAAATCATTTCTCAGTATGATTAAAAATTTGCATTAGTCTTTTAACAATGCTTACGTTTTAATATAATTTTCCATGGGGGAAACACACACTTTCTGTCTCAAACACACACACACACACACACACACTTTCTCTAAATAGTAAAGTAATACATGTAATAAACATAAAAAATACAATTGCAAGAGCAGGCAACCTAAGACAGGGGCTATGTTTTTCCGCCATACAAAAAACAAAAGAGGGAATTGTTGGGCCCTGCCATGTGCCCGAGGCCTAGTGCAACTTCCCGAGCCTGACTAGAAGTAGATCCATCGAGCTACTTCCATGTAGCAATGACTCAGCAAGGCCCGGCCTGAAACCCCTCTACCTAGATATAGTCAATGTGGTACCATGCCATTGGCCCAACCCTGTCACGCACCTCATCCCCCACCTTCTTTTCCCACCCCTTTCCCATGCTCTATATAAGCGGCTGCTTGATGCAATAAAGTTGAGTTCCTGCTTAAAAAAAAAAAAAAAAAAAATACAAATGCAGGGCAGCATCTGTGTTTCAGTGAGTAGGGTGCCGGCTCCATATACAGAGGATGGCAGGTTCAAATTGGCTCCAGCCAAACTGCAACAAAAAAAATAGCTAGGCGTTGTGGTGGGCACCTGTAGTCCCAGCTACTTTGGAGGCTGAGGCAAGAGAATCGCCTAAGCCCAGGAACTGGAGGTTGCTGTGAGCTGTGTGATGCCATGGCACTGTACTGAGGGCAATAAAGTGAGACTCTGTCTCTATAAAAAAAAAAAAAAAAAAAAAAAAAATACAAATGCAGGAATATAATGAAAACATATTATAAATTTTATTAAGAGGTAAAGACTATCCATTTTAATGAATAATTATTAAGCCATCAGTGAAGAGGAAGCCAGGCCATAGGAAAGACAGCCAATTGAAATAGCTCAGCTAATATTAACATTTAGTTTATATTGGCACAATTAATGCAAATATGATAAAATGAAACTAAAATGTCAAGGGTAAGTTATAGAAATAGAAAAACAGATAAGAAGGCACATTTTAGTTTTGCAAAAAAAGAGAAAAACTTATATTATTTTCTATGCTATAATACAACTTACAAATAAAAGTTCTACAAAAAATTGGGGAAATACTGACAATTGATGATAAAAATTGTCACATACTGGGTGACACATACTGGGTGAAGAACAAATTATAATTAGTCTAGATGAACACTACCATAGAAAACTGAAGATCAATATTCATTTTGCAATATAAGAAACGAGAACAGAAAATATATAAGAATATGTAAGATTATTCCTACGTATTTCTACATATTTCATATGTAATCTTACAAACATGCTATAACAACTCTTTACTTACAAATTGATGAAGCTGAAAAAAATGCAGATTGTTGATTATTATGCAACATGCGACTCTAATTCTCTGCCAGTGAGAGTGAAGGCATTATTATGCAGCTGTTAATGCAAATAAATAAATAAATAAATAAAAAGGCACCAAAGTTAAATAGACAAGGCAGTCTTTATTTAAAACTCTTGCAATAGGGGAGAGAGACCAGAACTGTGTCTGAACTCATGAATCCAATCATTTATACATAAAAAGGAATTTATTAAGGGATAAATTATGGGAGAGATTGGCTGAGAGTATCATAGGTCTTTTGTATTTTCTACTTGACTTCACATAAGATAAGTAAACTCTTACCTTCAAAACAGGAAGCAGTTTTATAAATTGAGCAAAATGTTGAGGGCAGTTAGAAGTTAGGTGCCTACCCTTTGATAGAGACCTAAGTGAGAGGGGATCTTTTTTTTATAGTTACATTAAAATGAAATGACTTCCAAGTATTGGAGAAAATGAGACTCTCAAAAAAAGAAAAAAAAAAAAAAAAAGACATTCTTGGGTTGTAAAACTGGAGGAGGTTTTTAAGAATATTTGCATATCTAAGGTGAAGATGGAGAACTTGCAATGCTCTAAATTAAGGGAGGGAAGTAAGTAACCTCAGTTACCTAGTTTATCTGGATTTTGTCAGGGCTGGAATGGGGCTGCTCAGGGTCAGGGAACTGATGCTCTTTAAGCAGAGAAAGTTACTTGAAGGTAGTCACAATGTCATGATGATCTGCTTCTGGTTCCATTACCTCTAAGACAGTGGAAGGAGAGAGAGTTGTACCTGTGTTGTGAGGGTGTGGAGAAACTTCCTCTTCACTCTGAACATGTTGGGTGTCAAGGCCAGCTGACTGCATCATAAAACGTTGAGGTTTCAGGCAGCCGTCTGAGTCCTTGGTTCTTGGAGTACTCTTAGTTGAAAAATTCCCAGACACCCCAAAGTAAAGCAAGAATGAAACAAAGTTTTTTTGGGGAAGAGAAAAGTAGATTCACAAAGTAAGAGCAAGATATAGGTTTATAAATCAAGATACATTCATCATAGACAGCAAATGGGCCTTCATTGCCAGGTAAAGTAGGCAAAGAAACAGAGGTGAGGATTATAGCTGGTGATTCTCTTCTATATAAGCCTGCCTCATGGTTCAGAGGTCGCCATAGAACCAACTTCTTACTGTGCATGTGAACCTCCTGAGAACCCATGGGGGATGGGGATGGACCACATGATAATTTGTCTTAAGGCTGTTTTAGGTCACTTTCAAGACTCTATTGTACCTGTCAAGCTAGAGAGTCATCTATATTCTTTTGCAGTTGGCACGCTAACTTCTTCTGACTGGTAGATTGGTAGGGTGCTCCCTTCTCCCCAGGTGTGAATAATTGCTTGCTACAAAATTAAGGTGGAAGGCAACAAGATGACAGCCTGTGGGCTCAACCTTTGTCCTCCTTCCCCAGGAGATCCATTCCTAACTAACTACCTAACAAAAGTTCACTGAAATATCAACTCACACTAAGGCCAATTAGTAAGAGAAAGATTTATTTACTGTGCACATGAGGAGAATTACAGTGTGATTACTCAATTTCCCAATGGTGTCCAGAAGTTTACACACCCTCATTTTAGAGGAGAGGGAGGATAAGGAATAGAGGTAATTCTGCTGAGTGGCAATAAGTGAATATTAGGGAGGATGAATGGTTGGGAAGAAATAGATTCACTAGTAAATAATTCTCTTTGGAAATTGAATTAACCTGAGAGACAAGATATTATCTTTAAAATTGGTTGAGCTAAATCTGATTGCATTCTTGATATTTATTGCAATATATTGAGATTACAGGGACAGGAATCAAAGGCAATGGCCTTTAATTAAAAATATTCTTTATACCAAGGGGTCATATTTTGTGGTGAAATTTCCTGAGCTCTTTCATTGTGTGTGTGTATATATATGGAGAGAGAGACACAGAGAGAGAGAAACTGAGATAATGCAAAGGTCCTTTAAAATACACTTAAAATATATGGAAGAGAACTGTCTGAGAACTTCAAATTCCCTTGAAGTGCAACTTTAACTGTATGGTTAAATATAAAAAACTTTAAATATATTCAGATAGCACCATAACTTATATACAAAAGGAAAATTCATTAAAAAGTGAACTATATTCATACAAGGAAAGCCTGTGATGGATATGGTACATCTTAACTGAGTTTCTGAAGCAGAGGTAAGCTTCTGAAAAGTTCATTTAAACTATATTCCTATTTGGCATTGTGTGAGGAAAAATAAGTCTACAGTTATAATGAGGTATTTATAAATATTATAGCATTAATAAAAATTAGCAACTTTTATGTGAAACTGTCTTTAAAAACCCTGCCACCCAAATTCTGGGGGAGGTGCGTATTTGAGAAATTTCCCCTACCTTCCACCTCCTTGCATAATGCTATGTGGAATCAACTCTTTCTCAATTGTAAACCCTTCTTGATCTTTGTTGCAATACATTTAGATTACAGGAAGAGGAATGAAAGGGTATTGGCTTCCTTTGTGGGCTGCAGGCACCTGATTGGTGGCAACATCCTTTGCACGTGTTCTGTAAACTATTAAAACCAGTTCATGGATGGTGGTCTTTTATTGGGAAGCCATCATCTGGCTCTTAGAAAGGAAGAGAGAAAGTGAGTGATGGCTCTGATCTGCTCTACTGTCGTGGCTGAAAACTCAATTGTAAGGTTTCATTGGAGTCCTTTTGGCCAAAGTTTCATCAGCAGAGGTTGGGGGAGGATGGGGAGGATTTTGCTTTTAGTTCAAGCTATGATAACCAAAGACTGGAGGAATTTCAACATTTGGGGGAAAATATTATTGAAAATATCTTCTAAAATAACATTTCACTGAAATGATGTATTGCCATGTGACAAGTGACAGAGCTTTGAAGAAATAAGACCACATTAAAACATTCCTCAAAGCTAACTCTCTATTAGTATTTACTCTATAATTTTTCTGGAATAATGCAGCCTTCATTCCTACAAGTAAACATGTAATTATGAAGTAAAATTTTACTAAAAATTAAAAACTGTAATAAAAAACATGCAACTAAACCATTTGGCATTTTTGAAGATTTCAGATGATATTTCTCAATTAAAAATGGTTTACGGTGCTGGGCACTGCAATGTAAAAATATCCAATATTATTAAACATATTTATAGCCTATTTAGCTTAAGAAATATTTGATCAATGACCATTTTCTAGAATTAGAATCATAAAAATCGACTGGGCTCACCAATTTTCTGCAAATGTTAAGGTAAAAGTTATGACTTGTTAGAAAAAAAAAAAAAAAAGATAACCCTTAAACTGCCTTTAGCAATATTATAAATTTCTTACTGGGTCTTCTCAATTACAGCTAAATATTAAAGATCAGATTTTATTTTAAAAGGAAAGTAACACTATGTAAAATAAATTTTATTCAGAGAACAACATTGGCTATTTTTTTCAATATTCTATGACAACAAAATTTCTGTCACAATAAGAAAAATACACTTTTAAATTAAAAAATAAATCTATAGAATATATTCTAATTTATATATGATAATTTATGATCTGACCCAAAAGATTTAGAATTCTAAACAAAATAGCAATAATAAATTTAATGACTACATTCATTGAATCTTGTTAGTTCAAATTAGTCAAAAGTAGTTAAGTAGAGACCTCATCTCTAAAACTAGGTGGGTATTGTGGTGGGTGCCTGTCCCAGCTACTTGGGAGACTGAGGCAAGAGAATCTCTTGAGCCCAAGGGTTTGAGGTTGCTGTGAGCTATGACATCATAGAACTCTATCAGAGGTGACAAAGTGAGATTCTGTCTCAACAACAACAAAAAAAAAAAAAAAAAAAAAGAAAGAAAGAAAAGAAAAAGAAAAAGAAAATAGTTAAGTAAAAGGTAAATGAAAGGACCACTCTGAATAATATTTTTCTTGTTACCTGGAGGATGTTTGTTTTAATTTTTTTGTTTTATTTTATTTATTTATTTATTTATTTATTTTTTGCAGTTTTTTGGCCAGGGCTGGGTTTGAACCCACCACCTCTGGTATATGGGGCCGGCACCCTACTCCTTTGAGCCACAGGCACCACTCAGTTTTTATTTTTAATATTTTTGATTTCTAGAGTTCTATAAATAAAAAAGAACTGAAAAATTCTTACTGATTAATATAAGTAAAGTAGACATACTAGCTTAATGGATTTAGGTGTTTCAAACATTGTAATATCTGCCAGTTGTTCATGAATTAATATTATATTCACCCTGCATAATTTCTTGGATTCTCTTATTATCCTTTTATTCATGTTGTGTAACATTAAAATTGGTATGAATTTCAGAGATAACCTATTGAAATTTGCTGTATTCGAGCAAATAAATAGAGTTTATTAAATTTATTTTTAGGATAAAAGATCATTTTTATTGCCTTTCTCTAGAAAAACAGACCACTAGCCATCTATCTTTCAAAATACAATGTGTTAGATGACTGTTAGTTTTAGTATAATTATTTATCTCATATTTAGAGGGATAAACATTCTGAAAGGCAGTTGTGTTTTGATAAAAGTATGATTTCTAGGAAAGTTATCTTAATGCATTAATTATAGAAGAAAGTTGACCTGAAAGAGAAAATACAATGGTGTATTTGTATAGTAAAAGACCCAGAGGAGATTAAAATTTTATACTTTTGCCTAACCTTGCATTTCCTCTATGTCTCCTACATAACAACAACAACAACAAGACAACTGTATTAGAACTAAATAGATTTTTTTTCTAATCAGAGTTGTTATATGAAATGATAGGCTGGTGATATGCTTCATTTCCTTGAGGGTTAATTTGTTTAGTTGAGAAAGAAGAGATTATTATGATATAAAATCTGTTCTTTGAATCTTTTAGTAACTCTTTTGAAATTGGAATTCCCACTCAGTTTCTAGAGATTACAGTATTTGTTGAATTTTAATCAATACTTTCTTATTGTATTGAATTCATATTTATATTTTATTTACTACTGTTTATGTACTACAGAAAGCTACAACCAAATTGGTGCAATGTATACAAATTGAGGATTTTAAAATTGAAAAAACGCATAGAACTTCCATGTCTCTTTACTGAGTTTTTTTAAAGATTTAAACATTAATATGAAAGATAGTAACATTTATGAATGTCTGTAAAATAATATAATTATGATTTTTTTAAAAAAAATATGTGTTAAGAATTGTATGGTAAATTCCAACCTATCCCACTTAGTAGCTATGTTAACTTAAGTAAATCATGTTTTTCTTATGAGTAATAATATCTAAAAATATGGGGTAATGATGTAAATATTAGCCATTGCATTCATTTGGAAATTTGTTCTCTATCTCTTCCTATAAATATTAAATCTACTGTTAAAAGTTGATTCAAATAGATAGTGTTATTACTGAGTGCAGTGAGGTGCATATATAAAATGGGAGAAGAAACAGGGAGCCTACTTATTCTAAAAAGTTCTAGACTAGCTTCAGAATTTGGGCTTCTGAAAAATTGAAACTTAATATATATAGAAAATCAAGTTTGTAGAATTAAACTAAACTAATCATTTCTTATATGTACATCCTCCAAATAGAAACCTGCACACACATATTACTACATTAAAAGACTTTGTTGCTAGTAATTCATAGTCATGTGTAACTGGCAAACCAGTTTCATTTATTAATAATAGCTATTATCCACGTGTATAGTAACAACTACAATCAACACACCTAGACTACACCAAGTACGTATCTATAGAACAAAATCTAAAATCAATTGTACTGATACTTTTTACAACTCTGAAAATACTAAAATCTGTTGGATCATACACATTACATGGATGAATTTTATGGATGTGAATGCTTCAATAAACATGTTACATATATAAAAAAAGTTTTATAAATGGTTTCTTAGTAGCTATCACTACACAATATTAGAATTCATTTGCAGTTTTGACTTTTGAGAAATGTTTGTTAAGGTCTTTTGCCCATGTTTACGTGGGTGCCTTTCTTGCTATTGAGTTATGTGAGTTCCTCACATCTGTATTTTGTATTTTAATTTCTTGTCAGATGTATTGTTTTGCAAATATTTTATATTATTGATTTTAGTATGTTGATTTTATATCCCAAAAGTTTACTGAATTTATCAATTGTAACAGCAATTTGGTAGAGTATTTAGAATTTTCCATATAATAAGATCGTAATATCAGCAAGCAGAGACAATTTCACTTTTTCCTTTCTTGTTAGTATGCTTTTTATTTCTTTAACTTACCAAATTGTACTGGCTAGGACTTCTAAAATTATGTAGAAAAGAAGTGGTGAGGGTGAACATCCTTGTCTAATTCCTGATCTTAAAGGGAAAGCTTTTGACTTTTCACCACTGAGTATGATGCTAATCATATTTGTTATTCATGTCCTTTATTATGTTGAGATACATTCTTTCTTTAATTTGTCAGTTTTACTCAATTTTATATGAGGGTACAATTCAGTGCATTGTTCTCACTTCCAGGGTAAAGTTCCATTTAAGTTCTTTCTATACCTAGTCTGTTGAAAGATTTTTGTCATGAAAATGTGTTGAATCTTATTGAATGATTTTTCTGAATGTATTGGTTTCTGCTTCATAAAGCTTTTATTCTTCATTTTGTTAATGTGATGAAACATTCTTCTCAAAGGAAGACATGCAAATGGCCAATAGTTTCATGAAAAAATACTCAACATCACTAATCATTATGGCGATGCAAATTTAAAAATGAATGAGATACCACATGTCACCTAACACCTGGCAGAATGGCTTTTATCAAAAAGATGAAAAATAATGAGGTCTGGACAGGATGCAAAGGAGAGGCAAGCCTTGCACTCCCATGGTGGCAATGTAAAGTAATACACCCACCATGGAAAACAGTATGGAGTTTAAAATAGGAACTACCATGCTATTCAGCAATTCCACTTCAGAAAATAAACCCAAAGGAATTGGAATTAATACGTTGAACGACACATGTGCTTCCCTTTTCATTGCAGCATTATTTACAATAGCCAAGGTATGGAATCAACCTAAGTGTCCTTTAGGGGATAATAATGAAACACGATTGAGCCTAAAAAAGAATGAAATTTTATCATTTGAGATACCAAGGATGAATCTGTAGGATATATACTAAGTGAAACAAGCCAGGAACAGAAAGACAATCAAGACAATTACTGCATGTTTCACTGATGTGTGAAACCTAAAAACATGTCAAGTTAATGGTCAAGAGCTACAATGTTTTATCTATATGGGAGGAATAAGTTTTGAGATCTATTATATAGCAGGGTGACTGTAGTCAAAAATAATGTACTGTATATTTCCAAATAACTAGAAGAATAAATTTCAAATGTATCAACACAAAAAAATGGCAAGGAAGTGAGATGATGGATATGTTAATTAGCTTGATTTACTCATTTGACATTTTATACGTGTATCAAAACACCATATTGTATGCCCTAAATATAATGCAATATGATTTGTCAATTAAAAATAATGTGTCAAACAACAAAGAAATAACCGAAGAATTTTCATAAACATTTGTTGTCTCCTTTCACAAACAGCATGATATAAAAATCCATTCAATCATTTTATTTTTCAAGTTATATGCTGTTTTTATTAGGTCTTTAGCAGATTTCAATTTCTATCACTATAATCTGGTTTGGAGCAACAGTAGAGAGGATTTGCTCATATATTTAGAAATAAAAACTAAATGGTTTTAAGGCTTCCAATTTGATTCTAATGATCCCAAGTTGTGTTGAAGTCTCTTCATAAACTCGGAAGATGTGAAGAGCCGTAAGAGGGAAGTCCCAATGAGCCCCTTCTTCCCACTTCCTAGCAAATTCAGTACCACACATTCTGATTGCTGGAGCCTTTTCCCAGTGATTGAATACAAAAGGGATATACACAAGCCAAAATGAGGTATACAGGGAGGTAGGGCCTCTTTCTTTTTTTCTGATGGAAAACTTGTGTGAACCTTAAATGTGCATAGTTCTGTCTGCACTGGAGAGGATATACCAGATGTGGACAAATATGCAGATAGAAGTAAGGATATGAGGCAAAAAGTGACTTTCAATGGCGTATGGTTCCCTGAACTCAAATATACTTGAATTCTATCTCATTATCGCTTTAGTCCTGCTTCTCCAAAATCACTTTAAAATTATTCACCGTTTTGCTATTTTCTGTCATTATTTTACTCATTTTATATTTGTAAAATTCACTTCTCTAACAAAATTCATGGTTGAAAATGTGCAAAATTGATAACATGGTATTCCCTGGGCTGTGCTTTGAATTGGTAGCAAATTTTCCTATAGATGCTTGTCATCTATAAATAATTTACTTCACCCAAACTAAATGTTTAAGCACCATTCTGAAAGCCCATAAAAGACACCGTGATCCCATGAAAAAAAATCCTGTAGTACAGTCAAAATATGTCCCTTACCAAGCCATTCTCATGAAGTTGGAGTTTAGAAAGATCCTCTTGATGAAAATCTTGAAGATTGTAGGATATCTGTTCCAACTATGGTTAGTGGAGATGGTCAGCTGGAAAAAGGTCAGAAAAGGCATTGGAGAGAGAAATGATAACGGTCATTGATTACCATTGAAGATACAATTTAGGGCAGAGACATAACTTTATATCAGTGAGATACTGAATAATAAAAGAAAGAAATATATTAAATGAAATGTGTAAATTAGATCGTGAATCAATGTGACTGTTACTTAAAGGCATATTGTATGTAACTCCACATGTACAATAATAAAACACATCTGAAGGTGAAAACATTAATTCAACCAATTTCATTATTTTTCCCATACTATATAAGCCATTTGAACATAACTGCTGTTGAATTCAGTATTTTGATTTTTGGCTTTATAAACACAATCTTGTTCTATGTAACTGACAAATTGTTTAGAAAATCAGATGTGATTGATTTGATTAATTTTCCCATGATAGAATGAAAGAGTGGAATGTCACTCAGAAGACCAAAGGGGAAATATCTGTAAAAGAGGTAGGCAGAGTATGCACTCTTAGCCACGCCCACGCTATTGAATGCTGTTTTGGGCCACAAATTGAATTTGTAAATTTTTAAAGGTGCTTATAATATTTGATACATTATTGGATTATCTAAATTTTTTGTATCAAAATTTGAAACATTTCATAATAAACTTTTGTGAGTCAAAATTAATCCTGGAGAGAATTGGTATCTTCTTTTGATTAATTAGGATTCAAAAGTGCAAATAAATTTCATGTGCCTAATACACTTAAGTTAGTCTTTACAATGGGAATTATTCTACCTAGAATTGGGTAGTTATACTTTTACCAAATGTGTTCTTTTTCTGGTTGATAGGCATTCCAGTGAGAGTAGTAAATAGTTCAAAATAACTACCTCCTTGAAATATAAACTTCTAATATTGAATATACATCAACAATATATATTTTATGAAAATATTATCATTCCAATTTTATATCCTTATTTCTTGTTGAAATGTTTGTCTGTACCTAGACTATTTTCTAACTGTTTTAAAACTACTAGAACTATTTAAAAACCATTGGTCTCATAATTCTTAAAAAATTTAGTGACATAGATTAAGTTTATTTTAATAACAAAAAAATTATGTACTGTAATAAAATTACAGGTACTTCACTAAGAATTATTCACAAGCTCTTAACAGTAACAAGATGATAGCAAGTTTATTTCAATTAAAATATAATTAATGATAGAAGTTCTCAATTTTAATTAATATTGATAAAAATTCAGAAGACATACTGCCTTCTATAAAATTAATTTGGCAACATTTTAAGCATATGTTATATCTGTATGAAACCATAAAGTGTATTTTCATTATCTTCCTCACAGAATCAGAGACAGGTTGGCTATTTTGTATTTAATGAATACGTATTAGTTCATTAGCAATCACTTAATAAAAATATTTCCTTAGGCCCTAATTTTCTTTTAAATTGACCATACATAAACATATAATTAAGAGATCATATTTTTATTAATGTTGTCATAATGTTTTATAATGCTGTAATTGAAGAACCTGAGAATATAAAGAGATAATTTGTTTTATATAACTTTTGAAAATAATTTAAAGTAGATCACTGTTCCTAAATGTATTTATTAGTTAGGCATTGCTACTCATAAATACATCCAACACCTACTTACTTAACACCAGTTCCTTAACTCATAGTTCTGTAGCTGGCTGAGATTCTTTGTGCATATATAGTTAGTTATGCTAATCTTTACTTGGTCTTTCATAAGTTTTGATCCTGTCTGCATCAAGCTCGACTGACTGGGCTCTCATCCCTGTGATTTCCCATTTCCAAGCAGTCCAGTTTAAATTGTTCACATAGAGGAGGTGAGGTAGTAAAAGAAAGCAAATGTTCATAGCCTATGAACATTGGATTCAGAATTGGCGCAGTGTAACTTCTGCCACATTCTATTGTATAAAAAATGTCACAAGACCCAAGAGTATAGAAATAAACTCCACCACTTGAAAGCAAAAACTGCAGGGTAAAATTGTAATGTGTAAATACAGGAAGGGTTGGAGAAATGATAACACGGTGGTACTCAGTCTACCCTGGGGTCAAAACCTGACTCTGAGACTTCAAAGAAGTCTCCTAAGTTTCCAAATTATAATAACTCTCAAATTGTCATGTCTCTTGGAATCTTCTTTTCCCCAAGTAGGCACTACATTAAAAACACACATGTTAGATGGCAGAGAAATTTAGAGGGACCCATCCCCAAGAATAAACATTTCTATCACTGGAAGTCTTAATCCTGAGAGATTTCTATTAATATTGTTTCTTAGTTAATTTCTGATGGTATAACCTTTAGTATCTGCTCATAAATACTGGGTCATGTGACATTAACTGGCATAGTTGTGTCCTGGGTCAAAGTTTAAAGTTGTATACCAATGAGAGAGAAGAAGGCCTTTTCCCTCCTCCTATCGTATGCAATTATTCACTCATTCACAGGAGCCCTAACACATGCATTCACATAGAATCACAAAGGCACAAAACATGCCCACACATATAATCACATCTCAAGTCCCCTTTCTGTGTGTGTACCCATATTTCCTTGCCATTTAACTTTGCAATTCCTAGGCACACATTGATGGTGTGACTAGTTTTAGCCAATATATTGCAGCCAAAATACCAGTGTGTTAATTCTAAACCTGAGTATCAAGACAGTTTACACACTTCTGCTAGCCATCTTGAAACTCGGCTCTACTACAGGAACAAGTCCATAGTGATCTGCAAGAATCCCATCATAAGAAATGCAGCACCCAGCCACTTCATCATGTTAACTGATGCCTGAGCAAGCACCAGACATGCCAGTGACTCTGTTGGAGACAGCCTCGCTTCAAATAACTCAACAGCTTACCATGGGCATACAAGTTAGCCCAAACAAGAACACTTAGACCTGATCAGTGTTTGTCAAGAGTGCCCAAATGATCAACGAATTTGTGGATAAAAATAGTTGTTATAACATTAGGGCCACTAATTTTAAGCATATTTTTAATAGCTAAAACTAATAGATAATTCCATGTGTGTGTTAAATAGGCCAAAAAGTAGAAAAAATAAAAGACATCATTTAAATGTATAAAAATTGTTACTCCTATCAGCAACTGATAGATAATTGTAACAGTTTTCTACATTTTTTTTTAAATTTTAATAGATTAAAGGAGTACAAGTTGAATTCAGTCATAGGTATATATTACACAGTGATGGTGTACCTTGTTCCCTACACTTAATTTTTCATCCTTCATCTCCTCTTAGCCTTCCCCTTTATGAGTCTCCAATGCCATTTATAACATCTATGTGCCCTTGTGTAGCCATGGTTTAGCTCCCACATGTGGGACATTCAATCTTCTGTTCCTGAGATTCTTCATGTAGGAAAATGGCCTGCAGTTTCATCCAAGTGCTGCAAAAGACATTATTTCATTCTTACTGCTAACTAGTACTCCATGGTATATAATCCACTCATCAATTGACAGACACTTATGTCAATTCCATATTTTTGTGATAGAATTTAGTATTTTAAAGTACATTTTAACACATGAATTTTTTATGTTTTGTATAATTTTAATATTATATACAAAAATTGATTCTATAAGTTGAATCAAATGGATTCACCAGTATGCAAAACAAGTACTTACTGATGATCTAATTCCTTCAGGGCATTTGCATTTTTAATCATAGTTTAAAATATGCATTGCCAAGATATTTGGTTACTAGTCTGAATTCTTCTCTGCTAAACCTATATTTTGCTTTAGTCAGATACGCTATGAATTTGAATTAGACCTCCTTTGGTTTTTTCACCTGTCAAACTCTATCCTATTATAACAACATCAAAAGCTTAACTTTCTTCTCTGACCTAATTTTTTCTCAAGTGGCCGGATAAAAGGGAATGAAAAATAAATTATGAAACCACCAGTTGCAACACAAGTGAGTAACTATGAAAAGAGGTTAATGAGAGGACAAAGATCAAACAAGCTCAACCAAAATAACAAGCCTACTGTTCTTAATGACTGAAAACGTTCACAAGACATTTGCTTTTATCATTTAAAATAAAACATCCTAAAACACAAGGAATTATACTGAAATATGAATGAATACTACCTTGAGGACAGAATTCATTGTCCTTCTGTTTTATCTTCATGCCCTTAAAGTCAAAATCAGAAGCTGATTTCTCACAATACCCTATCCATCGAATCACAGTGATTATTCCTTATTTGGTCATTCTTTCACGGTTGATTTAAGAGTAATAGGAGCAACTTATTACCTTTCTTTATGCTTCCTTTAACTAGATTATGTGAGTTCACATTTATTTAACTACACAAAACTGAATCAGAAACATCAGATGACATTATGAAAAAAAATCAACCTGCCTCCATTGACCAAGTTCCCTAATTGCCATTACACATGTTTGATGAAGGGCTTCTTGTTTATACACAGATCTTATTATAAATTGGACCTACATCAATCATTTTAATAGTAATTATATGGTACACGGTAACTGTGCATTTTGCTAAATTCGGCTATAATCTTAAAGTAGGTGAGATGAATTTTATAAGCCACATTTCCTGAAATATGAATATGCCTATAACAAGCTAAAGCTTAACCCTATGCTAAATGCAAACACTAACAGCGTTTATCCACCATTCCTTAACTTAAAACTGAGCTCTGGCTTCCTCTTGGAAGAACTTGTGATATACAGAATCATAAAACTTTATAACTTGAATATAATTTAATAGTTTTTACTCCTTAAGACAGACCATTTTTTTTCTTATATAGTTGCAATAATACAAATAAGCGTGACAAATTTTTTTAACCAAATTTTTTTCTGGATGTTTTTGTTCTTTTAATTTTTTTTTTTTTTTCTGTAAAACCCTTGCAGTTTCTAGGCTGTGTATCACCTCATCTGCCTCTCATCTGTATTATTTTCACTGTTTTTCTCCTCTCATATGGAATTCTTCATGCAAGTTAACTCAAAAAAAAAAAAAAATCAAGAAGCTTCTTTTCTATCTATGTTGAAAAATTTTCTCAACATAAGAATTAAAAGTCTATTACAGTGAAGTTATGATGTGCTAGATATGTAAAAATGACCTATCGAATTTACTCAAATTAAATCAAAGTTATCCTTTAGGTTGAGACTAGAGCAAGAAATCAACATTCAGTTTCCAAGGTGTTTAATCATGTACCATCCTTTGAATTTAAGGTCTGTTTTATACTAATAACAATCAATATTAAAGAAATGTGATTTTCAGTATGGTGTGATTCTGATACTGTGAATACAGTTTCTCTATATTTGTAGACTGTGTGCCGGTCCACACTTTTATGTACGTGTAGACTTGCTTTGCTACATTCAGCTGAAGAGCTAAAAGGTTGGATAGTTGTCCCATTCTTTCTTCTAGCAATATATTGTTTGTGTCTTAAATTTAAATCTTTTATCCAAGGAGAGTTAATTTTTATAAGTGCTAGGAGGTGTGGGTTCAGTTTTAGTCTTCTGTATATGTCTAACCAGCTCTTCCAGAACCATTTACGCATGCTTTTATTTGGTTTATCAAAGTTCAAACAGTGACATGTGTCTGGGTACATCTCTAGGTTCTCTATTCTAATCCATAGATCTATATCTCTGTTTTTGTTCCAGTACCATGCTGTTTTGATCACTGTAGACATTTAGTATAACCTGGAAGTCTGGGAACATGATGCCTCCAGATTTGTTGGTCTTTCTTTCCTTTTTTTTTTTTTTTTTTTGCAGTTTTTAGCTGGGGCTGGGTTATTTCTTTTCTTAAAAGTGTTTCATAATCTCTGAGATCCTTCAAGTCTTTTTTCAGTTATATTTCCAAGTATTTCATTTTCCTTGAAGCTACTGTGAAGGGTATTGTGTCTTTGATTTGATTCTTGATGCTATTGCCTTGGGAAAAGAATTTATGGAGAAGACTCCCTTCACATTGCAGCAACACCAAAAATAGATAAATGGAACATGACCAAACTAAAAAGCTTCTGTACAGCTAAGGTTACAGCAACTAAAACAAATGGACAACCTTCAGCATTGGTGAAGAAATTTGCTATATGAAAAGGGACTGATAACTGGAATCTACAGAGAACTCAAACTAATCAGCAAATCCTGTAAAGAAATCCCGTTTATAAGTAAGCAAGAGAAAGAGACTTGAATGTAAACTACTCTGAAGACAATAGATGAATGGCCAAGAAATATATGAAAAAATGCTCATTCTTCATAATCATTAGAGAAATGCTAATTAAAAACACTCTGAGATACCCAGTGAAAACAGCCCACATCACAAAATTCCAAAGCTGCAAAAGGTAGTGTGGATGTGGAGAGAAGGGAATATTTTATACTATTGGTGGGATTGCAAACTAATACAACCTCTATGGAAAGAAGTATGGAGAATCTTAAGAGTTAAAAGTGGACCTTCCATTTGATCATGCAGTCCCATTATTAAGTATCTACCTAAAAGAAAAAAAAAAAAATCATTCTATCATAAGGACATTTGCACCAGGATGTTTTGAATCAACCCAAGTGCACATCAACCCATGAATGGATTAACAAACGGTGGTATATGTGGACCATGGAATACTATTCAGCCATAAAAGGATGGAGACTTTACATCCTTTGTATTTATCTAGATAGAGCTGAGGCACATTCTGCTTAGGAAAGTATTACAAGAATGGAAAAGCAATGTACTCAATGTATCAAATGTACTCCATACTGATATAAAATCAATAGATAAATAACTATATGCCCACATGAGGGAAAAACACAATTATATTCAAGTGGAGAGAGAAGGGAAAGGGGAAAAGGGAGGAGATAGAGGGATTGGTAAACTTTCATCTAATGTGTGCAATATAAGGATATTAAGCACATGCCCTGGGTCAAGGGCTCAACTGCAACTTGAACTTTAACTTAGTAATGCAAACAATGCAACTTAATCCTTTTTACTCTCATATTAACCTGAAATTTAAAAATAAAAAAAACAGTTTCCTTAATTCTCAGAGAATTGGATTTGAGAAATTCCTCTCATTTTTCATCTTAGTGCTGTGTGGAATAAACTCTGTACTGTAACAAAATAAAAAATAAAATAAAGAAATAAATAAATCAAAGGTTTGATAAATATCTCCAATTTAAGAATGTGTAACTATTGTAATTACTTCCTTTTCTGTTGACTCATTTCTATAATTTTAAATTAGGGAAAGATAGGAATGTTAGAAAATTCTCTATCATTTTTCTCCTGGAAATAATGGTATTCTGTATGAATCTCTGCAGTGCATTTTTTTCATTTTATTTACACTCAAGTTCATGAAGAGATACCACAGATTACATTAAGTTTTTGTTCTTCTTATTTCTAAGTAGTGTGCATTTGTGTGCTTGCTGTTTTGGCAGAAGTGTAAGGAAAATGTTCTTCTTACCTGGTTTATAATCATGGTACTCTTTATCAGTAAATAAATGTTGTAATTATTTATAGACATAAAGACTTTGATTATAATTGCTACCAGAGGTTGAATTTTAAATGTGATTCTAATTTTATATTTATGTTCTCCCAATACTGTTTATATTGTAGCTACAACTTACTGTAACATTTTTCTCTTTTTGAACATTTAATCAAGAAAAAAATATCAATCTTCCACATCTTCATATTGAGCTCACAATGATTTGGAATAGTCTTAATCCAATATTATTTGTTCTGAAGAAACCATAGGATAATAATAATGACAATAGATCTCTATATGTTTCAAACTATAAACAAATGTAAAATTCAACATTTTCTAAATATAATAGTTAGGTTCTTTTCCATTTTGATTTACATCTTTTATTTATAAGCTATATTTTAATTAAAACAATTGAGTAGGGGGAAGAGTAAGATGGCCAAATAGAAACCTGCAGTGATCATCTCTGGACAAACATCAAATTCAACAACTATCCACTTAAAGAAGTACCTTCAGCAGAACTAGAAATCACATGAGCAATCAGAGTACATGGCATTTAACAAGGGCATATGTCAAATCTACTGAGTGTAGAGTATAAATGTCTTAACACAATAATTAAGAAAGTGCAGTGAAGGCTATGTCAGCTAGTTTGTTGTAAGTCTTTCAAAGTGTATATAAAACTAGCACAGTGTACCCCATAAATACATTAATATACACAGCTATGATTTATTTTAAAAAAATGTTATTGGCCATAAAGAGATAGAGATTTGGGTAGAAAGCTAATTCAAATAAATAATCACAGAGAACTTTCCACAGAGAAAGATATTAACATTCAGATACAAGAAGGTCATGGAACACCAAGTAGATTTAACCTGAACAAGACTACATCAAGAAAAAATAATTTAAAAATTAAAAGAAAGACTGTATTAAAGAACTTTGTAATAATCAAGCTCCCAAATGCTATGGATTTTAAAAAGGGGCATAAAGGATCAAGATAAAAGAAAAGAATATAAAGGAGCTCCAATTCATCTGGCAGCAGACTTTTCAGTGCAAACCTTATAGGTCAGGACAGTGGCATGACATATTCAAAGTGCTAAAGGACAAAATACTTAACACCAGATTATTTTATCCTATAAAAATATCTTTCAAACATGAAGGATAAATAAAAACTTTCCTAAAAAACAAAAGCTGAGGTGTTTCTTCATAACCGTCCTACAAGAAATGCTAAGAAGAGTTCTACCAGCTGAAAGAAAAGGGAATTAACAAACAATAAAAAATATTGTGAATGTATAAAGTCACTTGAAACAATAAGGACACAGAATAATCTCTTTCTGTCATTGTGGAGTATAAAACACTTATCTTTTGTGTTTTAAAAATAACTACAACAACTTTTTGAGAGATATATAGTACAAAAAGATATAGATAAAAACAATAAAAAGTTAAAAAGCAAGAAAGAGGATGGAGTTAAAATGTAAAATTTCTTTTAGTTTCTTCTTTGCTTATTTTCCTTTTTATTATAAACTAATAATATGTTTAATGTAGTTGATCATAAATTTTTTGCAGGCTTCATGATAACCACAACTCAAAAGCTTACAATAGATGCACAAAAAAATAAAAAGAATGAAATTAAATGATAATACCATTAAAAATTACCTTTAACAAGGAAAAGAGGAAGGAAGGAAGAAAGAAAGGGAGGAATACAAAGTAGCCAGAAGTCAAGTAACAACATGGCAGTAGTATGTTTTTATCTATCAATAATAAAATTGAATGTGAATAGACTAAACTCACCAATCAAAAGAAATAGAGTATATGCATTGTAAAAAATAAACAAACAAACCCCAATCATGTGTTGTCTGCAAGAAACTCACTTTACCTACACAGACATATACAGATGGAAAATAATGGGATGGAAAAAGATATTCCATCTAAATAAAACTAAAATGAGCAGAAATGGCTATACTACTATCATATAAAGTAGATTTTAAGACAAAAACTATATAAGGAGACAACGTCATTATCAAATGATTAGATTGTCAATTTATTAAGAGGATATAACAATTCTAAACATATCTCATTCAACACTGGAAAATCCAGACATATAAAGCAAATATTTTCACAGCTAAAGAGAGAGATGTCATTTAAGAACTCAACATCCCACCTTCAGCATTGCACAGATCACCTACACGGGAAATCAAGAAAGATATGTTGGACTTATTCTACACTGTAGCAAAGTGGACCTAACAGAGAATTAGAGAATGTTTCATCCAAAAGGTAGAAAATACACATTTCTCATGTCATCACATGGATTATTCAAGCAAAGAACATAAGCCAAGAAACAAATCAAGTTCCCAAAATTCAAAAAAAATCGAAATTATACAAAGTATTTTCTCTGATCACAAGGGAATAAAACTAGAAATCAATAATGACAATTGCCAAGACATGGAAGCAGCCAAAGTGTGCATCAACCCACGAATGGATTAACAAACTTTGGTATATGTTTATCATGGAGTACTATTCAGCTATAAGAAAAGACAGAGACATTACATCTTTTGTGTTTTCTTGGATGGAGTTGAAAATTACTCTTCTTGGTAAAGTATCTCAAGAATGCGGGGCAAAGTATCCAGTGTAGTCATACTAATATGAAATCAATATATAAACAACTACACATTCACAACAAAGAAAAAACACAAGTATAGTCTAGCAAGGGGGAGGAGAAGGGAGGGATAGGGAGTTAGGAGGAGGAACGGTGTGTTTGAGACCCTTCTGGATATGGGGGATGACCTGGTCAAAGGCCTACATCCAACCAATTTCACCATCAGCAACTGCTTCTCCCAGACCTTGACAAAACACCCACCCAGAAGTCGGACATCTACTTTTAGAGATAGATTGTCCCTTCCTATTTTTGTATTCTGCCCATGGTTTGCTAAAAAGTTGGATTTGTTAACTTCAATAAAGCCAGATGTGCTCCTGAGATCATTGAGATGTTTCTTCACAGATAGCACCAATATGTTTATCGCCCTGACCATTTCACCTGTGGCTGCTGCAGTGGCTGCTACAGCAGCAGCTAGTGGTGGTAAAAAGGACAGGGCCCTGAATACTGAGGAGCTGTTTTTCTAGTCCCCTTTGTCCTACAGGTCCCTCTGGTATGTTTCATTCTACTTCCAACAGTAAGTGCTCCACCTTGAAAGCCCACACTAAAAGACTCACTGTTCCCCTGTGGCCCACTGGCACTCTAAGGCTCCAGTGTTCTAAATAGGTGCTGCAGGGTGTTTGCTGCAATGTAGGGACTCAGGGGCTAAGATTTCTGGGCTGGTAAAGCTACAAAAAAAGAAAAAAAAATCTGGATTGTCTGCACACAAGGGAAATGCACCACACTTTCCATGCAGAACACTGGACAGGTGAGCAGAGTACCACTGGGGGTGCTCCTTCTGAGCCCCACCTGTCTAGAACTGGTCAACCTGTAGCTCACTCATACCAGGCTCTTGCTTGGGAGCAGAGGAGGCTATCTCTCTGCAGCATTGCATGGTTGGAAGAGGGGTGTTCTTGTCTCCACGTTCTTTTTTCCTTTTCTGGGCTCTACTGTTGCATCTGTTCTGGATTGGGGACACTCTTCTACCCTATGGACACTTCTCTGCATTCATGTCTCTATTGAGAGTAGTGCAGACAACTGCGGATCACAAGTCTGGAGTTTCACAAGTTTTCTGGTGCAGAAGAGTGCACATCCATTTTCCTCTGTTCTATAAATCATTTGTATTCTTTCGAGTCCACTTTAGACAGCCCATCCTGTGGGTCAGAACACAAGGAATCTGGCTGCTTTCCTATGGCCCTCTGTTCTTTTGCGATTTTCACAGTGTACATGAGTACTAAGTAATGATCACGTGGGATCCAGTGGAATGGAGAATGGGGGGCTGCGACTTCACCAGCAGGACAGAGGCATCCAGGAGACAATATGGCACTTTCCATCTCTGCTCAGGTCTGTGGTGGAAGTGACCCTACATGTTACTGCCTTCCCAAGAAGTTCTCAATTTGCCAATGTACCTGGATTTGTCAAGGCAGAAAGGAAATCAACAAATTGGGAGCTGGTAGACTGCACAGGTAAGAGGGGCAGAAAAGCAAACACTCCAGCTATCTTTCACCAAACTCCAAATCCCTCAGGGGGATTTTGCCAAAATCGTGTTACTTCTTCTTCTGCTCTGCAACTTGTTGCTGTGGGATCTCTAGTAAGGATGTGTTCTAGCACCATTCCTCAATTGTTCACCTGGGGTATGTTTTTTTTACCTAGAACTATTTCATGAATTTGGCATGATGTGGTGACCAATGTCCCTAGGTGGCCATCTCGCCCTCTCCTCTTCTATCCAATTTTATTACTTTATACTTTTTAAGAGTTAATTGATAAAACCTCATAAATGATTGAGTTATGTGTGAGTATTAACCTGCCATCCAAAAATATAGCTTGAATTAAAACTCATGACATTGTCTCTCAGTTAATTTATTTACCTTAATCCTATTATTCTGCATGTCATTCAATCTACTCCAATAAAATTAATCATTTTTCATAGAACAATATAAGAATTATGATACCACTGAATCTTTGCAGGAGCTCTAATATTTAAGATTTTTTTTTTTCTGGAGTCATTTTCCACTTGAAATTTTATGGCTATGTTCAATGATCACAATTTCAGGGAAGTAGCCCTATACCACTCTATATAAAACTGTATTCACTTTATTTTTTTTTATTATTATTTTTTTTAATATTTATTATTTTTGTGGAGAAGGGGCGGGGAAAGAAGGCGGGGGAAGAGGTGCGTGACAGGGTCGGGCCAGTGGCATGGTACCACATTGGCTGTATCTAGGTAGAGGCAGTTTCAGGCTGGGCCTTGCTGAGTCGTTGCTACGCGGAAGTAGCTC
>CAUYPK010009252.1:0-27803 GCA_963574355.1 Loris lydekkerianus | reverse complement strand
ATGTCAGAAATCCTTTCTTCTGCTTGTTCCATTCTGTTACTCAGGGATTATACTGTGTTTCTCAGATCTTTCAGGCTGCAACTTCTTCTCTCAATGTGTCAAAATCTTTGGTTATTTGGTCTTTGAATTCATTGAATTCTTGAGACATCTTTTGGGTTACTGCTTGGAATTCTAATTTGATCTTATTTGCTATCCAGATTCTGAATTTGATTTCTGACATCTCAGCTATTTATTTGTGCATGGAATCTTGTGCTGTGTCTGTCTTATTGTTCCTTGGGAGAGTTTATCTACTCTGATTATTCATATTGCCAGTGTTTTTCCATTGCTTTCACCTCATGATTGTTTTTCACCATTGCCTCTGGCCGTCCTCAGAATTGGGGAGGTGTCTCTCCAAGATTAGACGCCAGTGGGATCACTCTATTGTTGCTGGATCTTTGTAGGGAGTGACTCTGTGTACCTCCTCTGGGGCTGCCCCAGCCAGGGAGTTCTGGTTGTGGGAGCAGCTCTGGAGTGTGACACACCCAGATCCAGCAACAGGATGGGGGGTGGTGCACATGGTTCTGGGAGTGCCTTGTGCCCGGTGAGTTTGGCACAGAAAGTCCAAGGCTTCAGCAATCTCTGGCCAGGGGAAGGGCTCTCCGCAGAGGCAGGGAGAACTCCGGAGGGCGTGGCCACCAGACGATTGGGCTGGTGTGGAGACAGAGAGGGTACGGGAGGGAGGTCACGAGTTGCTTGGCTCCCAGAATTCCTGGCCATGGCATGCAGAAGCCCGGCGGGCATGGGGCATGGGACTCTGTGTCATGCTCAGCCGCCAGCGAGTCCTGGGCGGGGCGGGCATACGGAGGTCCAGGTAGGCATTGGTGCGAAAACATGCAGTTGCTGGCAGAGATCCTGGAAGGTGGTCTTGGTGCCGCCCCGGGGTCTCTTTCTGAGGGGGCGTTTGGTCTGGCAGACACGAAGGGGGAGGCACTGCTCAGGAACCTCCTCCCTCAGTCTCAGTAGGGGTTAGGCTTCTGGTTCATTGGGTAAGGGGGGAAGGACGTACTGGACGGCCTGTTGCCATGAGAGGTCACGTGTAGGTGCTCTAGCCCCCAGGCCTACTCTGTGAGTCATCCCAGTCTACACACCAGAGATGTGAACGGACCAGATTTCAGATGGTTCCATCCCACAATCAAGTCATCCCCCAAGGTTCAGGCCTTCCCAGCTGAGGTCACAGATTTCATAGAGCAAAAAATAAGCCATGTGTACTCTGCACCACCTGAAATTCCTTACTTGCAGAATCCATGATTATAATAAAATTGTTGTTTTTAAGGCACTAAGCTGTTCAGCTACTGATGGACCATTACTGACCTACACCAATTCACCAACCAGACACTTGAACAGAATGGAATTGAAGGATTGTGGACGGAGTTTGGGGAAAGGACATATTAAAGGGGTGTGACCTCTTGTATCGAGCCCCAAATGTGAATATATTTCTTGGAAGCTCTTTAGTCACCATAAGTCCTCTAGTGTGAATAAGGTAATCCGCTCAACACAGATGGGTCAACCTTGTCCCTCAGCAATGCCAGTAGATTCATGAACCAAATGTTCATCATGGAAGAAAAGAATACTGTTCATGGTTTCAATAACAGGGAATTTTCGTCAATGACAATCGGACCATGACCTTGATGAATGCTCCATTTTCTAGTAGCAATAACCCATCATAAGCTCCCATAAGCATTATATCTGGAGGAACCAAAGAACTACTTGGTGTTAGTTATTTAGATTGGTTAACTATCATTGTTTTTTTTAATTGTTTGGGATTCATTGAGGGTACAAAGAATTAGGTTACACTGATTGCATGTGTTAGATAAAGTCCTTCATATACTTGTGTCCTGCCAAGAGGTGTACCAAACACAGTGACCCCCATCCTTCCCCCACCTCCCCTCTCCCTGCTACCTCATGCTTAACTACCATCTTTGGGGGCGGGAAGTAGCAATTTTTTCTTGTTGCAATAGAAAGAAGGAAAAGTAGCTTTTCCTTTTTCTGATCATCTTTCTCTGGTATTATACCATTCATGAATTAATTGACTGCCTTATGCAAGGCCATGGTATTTCATGTAAAATTGTTTCAATTTAAAGGAACTAATTTTCTAGAGAAACAAGGCAATGGGCTTATGTTCAAAGGATTCATTATTACATGCCCCATTACTCAGAAAAAAGTAGAAGACTTAGACAAGCTTTACTGAGAGTTCAGCAGCTTAAGAATTTGAGGTGCTATCTTGAAGAATTTATTTTCTGTTCTAAACAAATTACCACTGCTTGGAGTTCTTTTCCTCCTCGGCTAGAATATACAGCACTGGAATTTTAGAATTGGAAATTGGGATGGAGGGTCTTGAGATTACACTTACTGACTCTCTTGCTAATCGTTTTCTTTCTGATTTTGGACTCAGAAATGAGAAGGGGAACTCATTCACCAGGGAACATAAGAGTATTCCATTGAATTGGAAGCCAAGGCCACACCTGACATATTCAGGTTCTTCATCCCCTATGTAAGCAGCCAAAAAGCAACAACAACAAAAAAAGTGACTGTTGCTTGTTTTTTCCTACACTCACAGACAGGAAGGAAATGTCAATGAAATTATACTGCAGCCCAATTCAGGCAAGGCCACCGGGAGCTCAGATCCCTTACCTTACTGAATAAAAAATTCCTAAAGCACAGAGATTCAAACTGATGGCAAAGAAATGTATAGTATAGGAGGGGAACCATAAAATTCTATTTAGGCCTCAATAAAGAACAAGCCCTGTAGCACACATATTTCCTTCCTTGCTGTATTGTACTGGGTTGCCTTGTTTTTGTTTCTGTTTATTTGCTTGCAACCAACAACTGACAGGTACAGTATTCTGATTGGTTGTTCACTCATTTTTTCTGGAAAATGGTTCAAAAAAAGCAAAAGCCCAATTTTAAATCTATATCTTATTGAATTTATAAAAATTTTCATCGACTTGAATTAAATCATTTAAAGCACTCATAGCATTTTATTTCAAGTAAGTGGGCATATAAAAAATTTCAAAATGGTTTATTTTTTGAAAATTTTCATCAGGTAGTGATTTAAGTGCTAGAGGAATTCTCATTTTCTAGATTTTATAGTTGGAGAGACTTTACCTAGGAAGTTATTGATTTTTAGATAATAATTTTATGATTAAAAATATTTATTTCTCAGCAACCCATAAAATCTTTTCTGTACCAATGATAAGAATGACATTTTATCAGGTTTCTTCCATGAAATTGAACTACTTTTGAAAATATTTTTGATAATAAAGTAATTGAGTCTGGAAGCAGAACATTATTATTTTAGAATATTAAATTCAGTAGCCTACTATTGGGGAAAAGAATGTCAAAGTTTAAGCATTTATCATCACTGGAGAGACTATGGCTGACTCTGATACTCAATACATCAACATTTAAATATTTTGAGTTAATAAAAGCAATAATCAGATATGAGAAAGAAATAAGCATTCTACAAATGTTAGAATTATTTGCCACAAGACAGGAAAAATGAATTCCTGAAAGATACAGCTTTGGATCACACAAAGAAGAAAATATAATGATTTGGGGTTGGAGTCTTTCAAAATTAAATTGGTAGTTATGTAGGAATATTATTTCAGTTTTTATAGTGCAATTTAGCACAGAAAAATGTTCAATTAAGACTCAGAAATGATTTACCACAGACATTTTAAGCATATCCAAACATTTCCACATAAATTAAACATGATGTAATTGAATGTTACATTAAGCAATATAGCACTGTTGATTCATGTGGAAATCACAGAATTTTCACTGATTACTATCCTTTCACTGTGTATTAATGTAGATGGCATAGGTATTTTCATGAGGGTCACACTGCAAATTAACTTCAATGTACCATTTTAAAAATTGAAATAGAGTTTTTAAAATGTCATCATCTATTTATGCAAATTCAGATGCTGTTTAGAATTTACAAATAGTACTGTAGTATTAGGATTACTTCAACTAAACCCACGTATTTAATGCAAGTCATATTTAGCTCTTTGTGTCTGTCAGCCCATGAGTTGTCTGTTAAGAAGTTGTGCTTTTTTTAGAGTTATTTATTCACTTTTTGGTCTAGCATAAAAATAACGAAGGCAATGGGGTATTTCATAATTTTGATCTTTTGGGCTTTTTAATAGTCATACAAATTAGTCCTTATTTTTAAAAATATATATACATGTAGGCACCAAAAGCAATTTAAGGCAGATTACTGAGGGTTTTTTAAAAATACAGAAAGATTTAATTTTTTTAAGAAGTATTTTTAAATGAGGTAAAGGAAAAATAAGAAGAGAAAAGTTAGATGGAGCCAGGAGTTGGTATCTAAGAAACTTTAGTATCTAAAAAACATACACTTGCTAGTGATGAGCTGCAAAATTGGCTCCAAGTTCTCCAGCAGTCAGATATTCCTTAAATAGCTTAGGGCTGTCTTCTCACAAAAGCCAAAAGCTAGTCTGAATGACCTTGAGGCTACCTCGCCTTGCTTAGTAAAGTATACAAAGATTACAAGTAGATCATGCTTCACACAATTGATTTATTGCTGAGAAACTGTGGAAATGGAAATTTCACACATGGAATAATGTTATAAATGCACTAGTAGAAGGTTAATAAATTGTCTCCTTTTAAAGAAAACCTGTAAGTGACTCCTGGGTAACAAAGAACTAATAAACATACTTCTCTTATGCCTTTGGAATTTTTAATATTAGGTTTTTTGAAGTGTCAGCTTATAATTCATAGGGCCATCCATTCATCTTAGTATCATGGCAGGAGAAATATTAAATGTATGCATTGAATTTTTCAGGGCAAGGTTTTAGTGTACACTTAAAAACTTCTAACTTCTATTTTCCTTTGGTTTGCCATGTTTTATTGCCTTTGTTTGATTTTCTGACTCCATAGGGCAATGTGAACATTTACATTTCTTTGTTCAATTCTCTTTAGGAAAGTATCACAAAAATGGAAAAGCAAGTATCCAGTGTATTCAATACCAATATGAAGCTAGTAGATGAAATAATACAGGCCCACACAAGAGAAAAACTCAAGTAATTCAAATTGAAGGGAGGGAGTGGAAGAAGGGGAAGGACGGGAGGGACGAAAAGACGGAGGAAGGGTAGAGGAGGAGGGAGGGAGATTGGGGTGCTCCCCCCTAAAAGGCACAGTGTAAGGGCATGGCGCCCCTCCTGGGCAAGGGGCACAACTACAACAGGGACCTTACCTAACAAACTCAAACACTGAAACCTAATTGTACCCTCATCTTAATCTGAAATTTAAAAAGTAAATAAATCTTTGTTTAATGCACATATATTTAAAAATACAAATATACATATCTGTACCTGTAATCAAATGTATTCCTAATATTCACCAGTTATTCTCTTCCATGGTAAGCTTTAACTGAACCATGAATCACTTAAAATAGTTTTATTTATTAATTAATTTATTTTGAGACAGTGTCTCACTATGTCGCACTTGGTAGGGTGCCCTGCCATCACAGCTCACAGTAACCTCTAACTCTTGGGCTTAAGCAATTCTCTTGCCTCAGCCTCCCAGGTAGCTGGGACTACAGGCCCCTCCTCACCCCCCACCCAATGCCAGGGTATTTTTTGTTGCAGTTGTCATTGTTGTTTACCTGGTCCCAGCTAGGTTCGAACCCGCCAGCCTCGGGGTATGTGGCTGGCACCATAACCACTGTGCTACGGGCACCAAGCCACATTGAATTATTTTTATTTACTTATTTATTTTTTTAGAGACAGAGTCTCACTTTATCGCCCTTGGTAGAGTGCTGTGGCGTCACAGCTAACAGCAACCTCTAATTCTTGGGCTTAAGGGATTCTCTTGCCTCAGCCTCCCAGGTAGCTGGGACTACAGGCACCTGCCACAACGCCTGGCTATTTTTTATTGCAGTTGTCATTGTTGTTCAGCTGAACTAGGTCAGGTTCGAAACAAGCTGCCTTAGGGTAATGTGGCTGGCGCCGTAACCGCTGTGCTACCAGCACCGAGCCTAAAATAGTTTTATTTAAAAAAAATTTTTTTTTGCTTTTACTTAAACATATAATCTTTTATGATTCTTGAAATAAAACCAATGAGATTTATTGGACACTTTATACCTAGAAGAGGCCTTAGAGATAAAGTAATAGCTTCCATTTTTCAGGGGAAGACGCTAGGATTCAGAGAGGGATGAGGTTTTGCTTCTTACTCTATGCCATTGAGTATGGTTAAATGATGCCAAAATGTGTATATTATTCTATGATGACCCTGCTCAAGTGATCATTTATGATGGTGAAATTATGCCTTAGAAGTGCACTAACATATTACCAACAAAAACAGAGGAATCATCCACTGATAGTACATTCCTGTTTAGAGAAGAGCAAGTTTTTTTTGCTAGTATCTGGTGTTTTCAGAGGTTAAAAGGCCACAGATAAAGAAAGGAGTCAAATTAAAGACCTTACCTACATTCAAGACTTCATGACAAAATGAAAAGTCTGATTTATTCTTATATTTATTAAGTTGAAAAGTGCCTTAGGGCAATGATTCACTTTGGAAAGAAAATATTTCCATATGAATAACTTAAAAAAATCAGTTACCAGCAACACAAAATGAGGATATAATTACTACAGACAGACAAAGTCAGTGGATACCTAGCTAGTGTACCTCACCATGACTGAAAAATATAAACACTATTCAACTATAAGATGAAACTATGTAAACTCCATGTTGAAACTTTTAATAAAAGGTGAAAAAGAAGTTAATTTCTTCAAAATACATCTATTTATACCAAATACATATAAAGAAATTTAAAGCATTTTTCTCTGTTCACAAGAGAGAACTTGAATACAAGACAGAATAATTAGAAGATATTCTTAGTGACACAAACCTATGAGCATTTAGCTTTTCTGAGAAATCATTTAATCAAATATAGTGCTATTCTGAATTAAACTTTGTGTCTAGGACTGAAAATGAAAACACATCTGGTTAGCCAAGATCACTTTAAATGAGACACAAAACAAGATGAGAGTAAAAAATACATTAGAGGCTGGGCACAGTGGCTCACACCTGTAATCCTGGCATTCTGGAAGGCTGAGGTGGGTGCTTGAGCTCACATGTTTGAGACCAGCCTGAGCAAAAGTGAGACCTTGTCTCTACTAAAAATAGAAAAACTGAGGCAAGAGCATTGCGTGAGCACAAGAGTTGAAGGTTGCTGTGTTATGTGATGTGCTGTGACACCACAGCACTCTACCCAGAGTGAGAGCCTGAGACTCTGTCTCAAAAAAAAAAAAAAAAAAAGTACAAAGAATTTGGTTATACTGATTGCATTTATTAGGTAAAGTCCTTCTCATAATTGTGTCCTGCCCCCAAAAGGCGTTCCATACACCATGACCCTTGTCCCCTCATTCTCCCTCCCATTTTATTTCTGCATGTTAGGATCAGCTAGATCAGAATTCTATCCCTATCGTGGTAAGGATTTTGAATTCCTTCAGCTTCAACAAGGTCAGATAAGAACCCTAGATCCCACCTGTTTCACTGAGGCTCTTTGCTGCAACTCACTACTTACTGGTAACAATTTCTCTTTATATCAGAGTCTTGATTGCATAAGAAAAACTGACTATGGTTCTACTAAACCAGAAAAGAATTACATTGGAAAAAATAGATTAGCAAAGATAGTCTATACAAGGTTAGGAAAGATAGTCCAAAGAACCAACCTTAGGAAATGGGCCTGAAATAGAGATTGGGAAGAGAAAATGTATCTAAACTCTTAACTCGGGAGCAGCCTGATAGGACAGTGCCACCCCCAGTCCTACCACTGGATTCTCCCTGCTGCTACTGGCATGAAATATCACTACCATGGCTGCTTAGCTGAACTGCTCTGGTTTCTCCAGAACAATCCCTAAATATGCCTAATTCTGTCACTTACAGCAAATCCAACATTCCTGCATAGCATCCTGTTGGCCAAAGCTGGGTGACATGCTTGCATCTACTTTGTTGAGGTGAAAAAAGTGGAAGAATGTTCTTTCCAGTTCTAGAGGAAAATGGGGCTTTGCCTAACCACATTTATGCTAAAGAATTCCTCTTAAATACAAAAGGGGCTTAGATTGTACATAGACAAAACTAAAGCAAATAGCCATTGGACATGCATAATCTGATTATTTAACAATTAAAATGACTGAATGAGTGAATGAACTAAGATTTAGTTAGTTCAAGCAACCACTTAAATAAAAAAGATCTGCAAGGGTCAAGCCTTAGTGGTGTTTGATTTGTTCTCTTCCCATTTATAAAATAAAGGTTTGAACTCTGATCTCTGATATTATAACTTTAACTCCCCCCTTCTATTTTTTTTTTTTTTTTTTTTAATTATCATCAGTGGTATTTGCAGAAACTCATCCACATGGTGAAGCCATATGCCTAGGACTTGGCAGTACCCACTGCACTAGTTTAGTGGAACTCCCAATGAACCAAATTGGCTAACTTTTTTGAAGTTCCAATGGCTTGTTCTATGTGTACATATAAATAGGTATAATTATAGATGATTGACTAAAGTCGGTTAGCTGTAATGACCGGGCATCTAATTTTCCATTGTGTGAGCAGAAATTTGGCAATTATTTTTACACAAACTCATTTGACTTTCTGAACTCCAACACAGCATGATCATACTCCAAGGATACCCTATAGACTAGAAAATCAGGAAAATCAGGGCACATCTTTCCCAAGAAGGCATGGGATCTAGAAACAGAAATCTTCTCATGAAAGAGTAGGTTCCAAGGTTCTCTATAAGAAAATTTAGGGACTTTCTGTTCAATTAACCTCATCTGAGTCATTCTTTCAGTGGCCTAGATGTCACCTCTGAGGATGATTTGGCCTTTTTAAGCCAACACAAAATCTTCACTCTCCCCTTTAGGAAAGTTCGCAAGTAGTCTTAGAGGAAAAGATGATGGCACTCCAGAACCAGCGGCTTTCCCTTTCACTGTGTATTTACTGTGCTGTTCCCCAAGGGAAATGCTTACAGGAAACCTCCCTGGTTCTTATAGCCAACACCAAACCAAGCCCAGATATTCAGAGAAGTTTTCACTTGCTATGGCTCTGGAAGTCAGTTTTATTATTTGTAAAATTTGGAATAATAACAGTGCTGGTTGTGAAGACAGAGTAAGTTTAGAACAGCACAGAGCTCACTGTGAGCACTCAAAAATGCTAAAAAGTGTTATTCTTATTGTTCTGTGTGGCATGCAAATTCCTCTGTAAAACATTTTCAGCACTCTGCATAATCTTGCTCCGGCTTTCCTGTCTGGCTTTAACTCTCCTCACTCTCCACACCATTCTCTCCCTGGCACCAGCAACCTCTGCTCCACTCTTACTCCTTACTCAACTACTTATAGTTATTTTGAGCCCTTTACTCCTTCTCCTTGTTCAGGGCTTTGCACATGCAGCTCTTTTTTGTTCTGCATATCTGGAGCATCCCACCCCAGACATTTGCAGATTAAATTCTATTCATTCATGGTCATCTTCTTTGCAAAGGCTTTTCTGGTCTCCAAACTTGGGCTAGTGCCCTTTTCTTGCTAGATGCTCTTTAGCCAGTCTCAAGTCCATTCAGGCATCTATAACAAAGTACAATGAACTGGGTGGCTAACCAACAACAAAAATTTATTTCTCACAGTTCTTAAGGCTAGGCAGTCCAAGATCAAGGTGCTGGCAGATTAAGTGTTTGGTGAGGGCCCACTTTCTAGCTCATAGATAATGCCTTGGGGGAGGGGGAGATAGGGATCTCTTTTGTAAAGGCACCAATCCCATTCATAGGGCTTTGCCCTCATGACGTAATCATCTCCCCCAAACTCTACCATCTAACATCATCATATTGAGGTATTCAGCATTCAGATCATGATAAAGACACTGTGTTTACTCTTGCTTTTGTAAAGTTCATTGTAACTACTTGATTCTTTGGCTATCTCCCATTTGTCCATGAGATTCTTGAAGGCAGAATTTCCTAATGGCAGGGATTATCACAGTGCCTGGCACATAGTATACTTGTAATAAATAAATAGTGAATAAATAGTAGTGAATAAATCATTATGGCATGATGGAGCCATTATTTCAAAACTGAAACAAAGTAGAGAAAGATATATTGGTGGCAATTATACAAACATCCTATATGTCTTTTCCTCAAAATATTCAAGCATAAGTAGATGAGGTATTTGAAGTAAAAATATCTCTTTTTCAAAATGGAAATTTGTAACTATTGAATGTCAAACATTTAAACAAAGGTATTATAAAAATACACTTAATGTTATAATCAAATTATTGTACCAGATAGAAATATCAGATTGGTAAGTTGATTAATTACGTTTCTAATTATTTATTACCTTTTGGTTTTTGTATTGCATGCAGTTAGAGCCTCTGTCTTAACGTTGAAATAAACATGTTCACTAATCCTGGCTTACTGAACTATAATCCAGTACCTACTGAATTGAACTACACTGTGAAATACAAGTATATTTTTATTCATCATGGCAGATGCTCTTTGAAACTTGAATTGTGAGGACAGAAGTTCAATTTATGTATTTCCCATTTGTTCTTCTGACAGATAGAAGCCAAATGACACAATGAAAAGATCTTTGACTAAGTGTCAAGAGAAAAGCTAGTGTTCTAAAGTCCTCTTTGCCACTTAAAATAGTCTTGTGATTATAAACGTGTCATCTAACATCTCTGAAATTTAGAAATGAAAAAGAAAGACATTTTGTAAGTAGCCTAGCATGGTGGTAGAAAAAGCCACAAATCAGGAGGTATCCATGGAATCTTGTCTTTGTCATTTTTACTTAGGTGACCACTGACCTGTTTGTTTCCATTTTCTTTCTCTTCATTTAACATGTATTTAGTGCTTTGTGTTAAGGTGTTCAAAAGTGAAATAAGTGGCTCTTATCTAGAGGAACTCAGTTTAGTGTAAAAGACAGACATCTAAATCTCTGATAATGATAATATGGTCAATAGCAGCTCTTCACAAATTTTTATGTGCATCGGAACAACTTAGGGGATTTGAAAAATGCAGATTGTGGTTCAGTAGGCCTGGACTGAAACCTGGGATTCAGCATTTCCCACAAGCTATGGGATCCCCCAGGCTGGGGATCATAGCTTAAGGGGCAAGTGCACTGAGATAGAAATGGAGAGGTGCTGATAGGAGTGCAGAAGAAAAGAAACTGACTCACCCAGGAAGCCTCCACAGAAGAAGTGAGAGGGTGTTAAAGGACAAGTAACAGAGGTAAAAATGAGGTATTCAGTGCAATTGAGTAAAGGGAATATTTTATATAGGAATAAATGTGAATGGCTATGGTGTGGGTGTGGAAACATGAGCAGTGGAGGAGTCATGTGGCAGGGAGTCCAATTTCCAAGGAAGAGCAAGAATCTACATGGGAGATGAAGACCTGAATAAATTTACTGTACTCACCTTATTATTCATATTTGAGTTTTATACAGTGTGTAGTGGAAAAGGCCTAATGAAAGAGGAGAACAATGAGGATGGAAAAAGAGAAAATCTATTTCTCCCAATAAAAAATGGCAGGACACAATCCCTGACTGCATGTGTCTGAGGGTAAAAGAGGAGATATGCAGGAATGTTTGTAGTTCATGTGACTGGAGAGCCCCTATCTCCACTAAAAATAGAAAAGTTACACTCTTGGAGGCTAAGGTGGGTGAATTGCTTGAGCTCAGGAGTTCAAGACCAGCCTGAACAAGAGCAAGAACCTATCTCTAAAAAGAGCTGGGCATTGTGGTGGGTGCCTGTAGTCCCAATTAGCCAAGAGCCTGAGGCAAGGGGATCGCTTGTGCCCAAGAATTTGAGGTTGCTATGAGCTATGATGCCATGGCACTGTACCAAGGATGACAAAGTAAGACTGGTAAGACTATCTCAAAAAAACAAAAACAACAAGTAAGAGAGAAAGAAAGAAAGAAAGAGAGAGAGAGAGAGAGAGAAATAAATAAATAAATAAATAAATAAATAAATAAATAAATAAATAAATTGTGGTGAGTGCCTGTAGTCCTAGGTACTCTGGAGGCTGAGGCAGGAGATTGCTTGAACCTAAGAGTGTGAGGTTGCTGTGAGCTAGATTGACATCACAGCACTCTAGCCTGAGCAACCAAGTGAGACTCTGTTTTGTAGACAAAACCCAAAAAACCAATAATTGATCTTCTATTAGTAAGACTATTATTCTTGAATGCTGCATAGTGTTTCTCATTTTATTTAGTAATAAATTTAAAAAAAAGTTGAGAAACAATTAACATTTTAACATCATTTCATGAGTTCTGTCAGGAATTTTCTTTTCTCACTTGTAAATTATCTTTGTATATTTCTTGGAGTTGATTGTTAGGACTTTTAATAGTATTAGGATTGACATCACCAAAATGACAGAAGGAATGTCCCAACTTTGCTTCCCTACAAAAACACTGACTTAAAAACAATATACTATCCAAAGAAACCTTTATGAAAATGCTAGAAGTCAGTTAGGAATTTGAAGTACCACAGGCTAGCACAAAGTTTAGGACAGTCTCATGGAAAAGAAAAGCAGCTTTTTTCCAAAGCTAGTACAATAATCTCTGTGAAAAGTGCAATGTGCAGCTTCTTCCTTTGGAGGAAAAGAGAAAATAACAATATATGTCCAACATGCTAGCTTTTGGGGGAGTTGCCCAAGGAACTGATTTCTGTCTCTCCTAAGTTGAAATGTTGATGTGGAACTAGTATCCTTTGGATTCCTGAGAACCTCTGAGGACAAAAGAGAGCCCAGTGGATTGGGACCATGCCAGAGAACATGCAGTACTCTAGACAGACACCAGAGAGGGTGAATGATTGCAAGCTCCTGCATAAGAAACTGGTAAACTTTTTTCTCTGGGCTAGAACATGCACCAATCCAGAGAAGATACATCCCCATAAAATATTTGTGAGGCTATCAGAATCCCTATCCAGACTGATTGGTATAGGTCTTCCCCTATACAAAATTAGTCCATAAAGATTGGAAGAAGTCACTATGTTTAAAATATAAAGACCACAACAAAAATTAAGGCACATGAAAAATGGAGGAAATGTGGCTAAGTCAAAGGAATAAAATGAATTTCCAAAAGCCAACCCTAAAGCAACATATATATGTGAATCAGCTCACAAATATTTCAAAACAATCATTTTAAAGAAGATACATATGTTACCAGAGAAGATAGATAAAGAAAATCAGGAAAATGATGATGCACGAAATGAGCATGCCATCAAAAAAATAGAAACTATAAAATAGATCAAATAGAAATTCTGGAGCAGGAGAATAAAATAATTAAATTGAAAAATTTACTAGAAGGGATGTATAGCAGATCTGATCAAGCAGAAGAAAGAACCAATGAATTAAAAAACAGATCATTTGAAATTGAGCAAGAGAAACAATAACAAGAACAGATTGAAGAAAGGTCAAAGCCTAGTGGACTTCACAGAGCACCATCAAGCAGATGAATACATCCATTATGAACATCCCAGAAGGAACAGAGTGAAGGAATAGGGAAGAGAGCTTATTTGAAGAAGTAATGGCTGAAAACTTCCCAAATCTAAGAAAGGACAAGGACATCTACATTTGAAAAGCTCAAAGGGCTCTAACATTCATGAATCCAAAGAGGCCTACGCTGAGACATATTATAAAGTGGAAAAAAGTCAAAGACAAGGAGAGAATCCTAAAAGCAGCAAGAGAAAAGCAACTCATCACATACAAAGGAGCTCCCAAAAGATTATAAGTGGATTTCTCAGTGGGCCCTTGCACTAATCTGAACTTTACAGAACAAGTCCCTTTATTAAAAGTCCTTTTAACAAAGTTCTTTTAATGAAGTCTGTAATATTTGGATTCAGTCAAAAGGTTGCACTTAAAGATACCGAAGGATACATGTGGTCCCAAGGATGCAGGTCCTCCCCTCCCCCCAAATGGCTGAATGGACTAAGAAAAGAAAGATCAAACTATATGCTATATGTGTAAGAGACTACCTTCAGATATTAGAACATAAACAGGTTGAGAGTAAAAATATGGGAAAATTATTCCATGCAAAAATTACTTAAAAGAGAGCAGGGGAGTCCACTCATTTATCAGGAAAAGTTGAGTAAAAAGTACCGTATATACTCGAGTATAAGCCAAGTTTCTTCGGCACAAAATTTGTGCCAAAAAACCCGAACTCGGCACAAATTTTGTGCCGAAAAAACTCAGCTTATACTCAAGTATATACGGTAGTCACAAGAAATAGGGAAGGACATTATATAATGACAAAAAGGTCAGTTCAAGAGGAATATATAACAATTATACATATATATGCATCTAGCACAAGAACAACCAAATATATGAAACACATAAATGAAAGAAAGAAATAGTAACATAATAATTGTAGGAAATTTCAATGCAAATATACGACTTTCAATAGAGGATAGATCAAAGAGACAGATCAATACGGAAGCAGAGAACTTGGAAAACACTATAGACCAACTGGGCTTAACAAACACTGTACAGAGCAAGCCACCCAACAACAACAGTATGTACATTCTTTTCAAATGCACAGGGAATCTTCTAGGATAGATCACCTGTTAGACCACGAAACTAGTCTTAAGAAATTTAATAGGATTGAAATCATATGAAATATCTTTTCAGGCCACAGTGAAATGAACCTAGAAATCAATAGCAAATGGAAAACTGGAAAACTCACAATTATGTGGAATTAAAATGGCACACTCTAGGAAATCAATGGGATCAAAGAAGAGATCATAGGGGAACTAGACAATATCTCGAGATAAACAGCAAATGAAAACACAACATACCAAACCTTACGAGTTACATCAAAATAAGTCCTGAAAGGGAAAGTTATAGTGGAAAACACAACATACATTAAAAAAAAAAAAAAAATCTCAAATCATCAATCTAAGTTTATACTTGGTTAATAAATGTTACACATTTACCTGGTTCCAGTTACTAGACCAGGCACAATTATGATTAAAAAAAAAAAAAATCTCTTACCTTAAGACATTTACTGTTTTAACGGCAGTTCTAATACAGTACTTTGGTTATGAGGGAGTCATGCTGACTGCTATGAAAAGACAGAGGGAGAGGATTTAATACCAACGAGAGACTGGGGAAACTCACAGAAAGAGTGAAATGTCAGCTGATCTGTCTCACTATTAGTGTATAACAAAACTAAGATTCAAACCGAAACCTCTTTCTACCTTACCACTCTGCTTTGGTTTTTCGTCTGCAAAGAGAGAATAATATTACTCCTGAAAGATTTTGTGGAGATTAAAAAGACATATAATGGTCATGACAGACCTTACTGGTGCTCACCAGAATCTAATTCTCCTCCATGTCCTGGATACATGGAAGACCAGACATTGCCCAGAGTCCTCCTTGCAATTATGTGGAGCATGTTACCATTTCTGGCCAATGTGTCAAAGCACATAAAAGCCAGTGTGTGATTTTTCACGTTCGTATCCCCTTGCAGGGGATCAAGGAGGCCGTGTGTAGATTGTAGAGCTGCAGATTATGACATTTTTTGTGTCAGCCGAATGCTCCAGCAACTATGTGGAATAGGACCTCTGCCAAGCAGTGATGAAAATAAATCTTTGTTTTCGTTTAGCCACTGAGATCTGAGAGTAAATTTTACAGCAACTTTTAGTCTCTCCTCACTAATACACTAATCCATAATGCATGCTCTTCAAATGTCACCTTTCTTCTTTCCTTAGACAATCATTTACAAATAGCCTTTAAATTAAAGGAAATAAAGCTTAGGCTGTATGTGATCCAGCTGTTTACAATATTCTTACTCCAGATCCCAAGACGAGGCAAAAGCTACTAGGATAACTGAGAAAGTAACTGTGTCTTAAGCTGAAATAAAAAAATCCATTCCTTGTCCAAAAAAAGTTTCTTCTTATTGAAGACTATTTCTCTCATTTCTCAAAATTAAATTATCTAAGTTTAAAAACAGCAGGACATTATAGAAAAAAAACAACAACATATAAATGCTAAAAATCTCAGCTTGAAGTTTCAGCCACTATTCTTAATATACTTTTAAACATGCTTTGACTGTCATTACTCCAAATATCAGACTTTCAGGAAGGAATCATTCAATAAAAAAGAAGTATTTTATTTTCTCTACAAATTGGGACATGGGGAAATTCTAAGTTTTATGCTCAAACAAATCTAAATGTTTTTGCCTTGATGATATGTTCTCCTTTGCTAACCAACCTCATTTCCCACTTTTCCCCAGCATAGACTCCATTTTATTTGGGTCTCCTCAAAGTCCACAAACAAATTCACATTCATTCTATCTTTATATTCCTATATCCATTTGCCTGAAATACCCTCCTCTATTACTTGGAAAATGATCCCTGTACCTGCTTCCTATGGTGGTATTTTGTCCTCTAGGATTCAATTATTTTTATGCCTAGTAATTTTGTTTCTTTTATGGACTATAAGCTCTTCAAGAATAGAAATAAATATTTTATTTTGTTTACACTTCACCTCCTTATCCACAAAGTTCTGGCATAGTGCTTGAACATACCACCCACCAGCAGTAAATAAATTCTTCTTGGTTGATTGGTTTGTGAGTGTGGGTGGGGCTGGATGGGTAATGGAGTGTGAACAGGGAGGGTGGAACATTGAAGTGGGTCTAGCAGAAGAGCTAAAAACTAAAGGGAAAGTCACTCTCTGCAAGCAGGGAGGACTTGAAAATCATCTTCTGCAGTTTTATTTTTTTTTAAAGGCTGAATATTACCAATTAGTGAGCATTTAACAAGTCGGCTTACCACAACCACCCCACATAGAATGAAAGTATGCAGTGGGGTACTTCAAAAACTTTCCTGCTTGGAAATAGCTCTATGTGACTGGAGAAAGAGGCCCTATGAACGATACTGTTCATATTTTAAATATTAAGCACTGTATTCCCTGCTGTTGCCTCCACTTTTGAAAAGCAAATACATGAACACTGGATACAATGGCTGTTTTATGTCATTTCACCCAACTGTCACCCAAGCTATAGATGCAGCACAAAGACCTTTTATGTAACAATGGAGATTTATTAGTTAATAATGTTGTGATACATACTCTTAGTACCAATAACTAAAAAGACTGAAGATGTTTGGGTGGGTTTTTCTCCCCTCCCTAGTTACACAACAAAATATTGTATCCTGTTGAGACTGTTATCTTGTGAATATATTATGGTAAAATAAGTGCTGAATTAGATTTGATGTTCTACAAAGGGCAGGTCACATAGTGGAGTTAGGGCCACAGACTGAATTGCTTGGGTGGAAGTTGAGGAGAACAGTGAAGCCCAGGTTGTTCATTTGGTTAAGTGCTTCTGGAAGGCACTGAGAGCTACAGGGGAACCAGACAGACTTGCTTTCTATGACCATGCAGCATATATTCCATTTGGAGAAATAGGTAATAAGCAGATAAATGATCAAGAGAACTTCGGGAAACAGTAAATGCTAAGAAGAAAATTAAAGGGGTGTTGTACCAGGGTGGCAAGGGAAGGGTTACTGAGGAAAGGCTCTATGGGGAAGTGACACAAGGCCTCAGTGACACAAAGGAGACAGCTTTTCCCAATGTAAGGGAAGGAGTGTCCCTGCACAGGCCTTTTGGTTTTTAATAGAGAGCTTAGTATGCTTGTGTTCCAGGCAAGGTAGGGACGGCCTCATGACAAAGGAGTAAGGACAGAGGGAATGTGACACCCAGGCTGTGACGGGGGCTGGGCCCCACTTCCTTGGCTGTGGACTGTGGTCATGCCTGGGTGTACGCTGCCCTCACTGCTCACCGGCTCCCATTTAGCAGCTTCAGGTGCATGTTTTCTCCCTGTTCTGGTCCTGGCATCTGTCGTGAGGAATTCATTACCTTTTAAACAGGAAGGCTTCGTGTCTTTGAGAGATTATTTGGAGAAAACACATATTCTATGTCTCATTCGCTGTTCCTTATAAAGCATACCTAGTCCTCACACGCAACTATCTTGCAACAAATAGTGTACTAGTTATGAAACCAAAATCTAAATATGAAGATGAGTAGGGGTTGGGAGCAATGGCTCATACCTGTAACCCTAGGTCTCTGGGAGGCCGAGGTGGGTGGATCGCTTGAGCTCAGGAGTTCAAGACCAGCCTGAGCAAGAGCAAAACCTCATCTCTACTCAAAATAGAAAAACTAGCCCGGCGAGGCAGGCGTCTGTAGTCCCAAGAAAGCTGAGGCAAGAGGACTGCTTGAGCCCAAGAGATTGAAGTTGCTGTGAGTTATAATGCCACGGCCCTCTACCCAGGGTAACGAAGTGAGACTCTGTCTCGAAAAACAAAACAAAACAAACAAAAGATATGAAGATGGATAAAGTGATGTGACTTTAGAAAAGGGTGATGTTGGTGCCTGGAGTGGCCCAGTAGGCCTGATGCCTTGGGCCCACGATACTTATAGCCGTATATACAAATGTTTTAATTTCTTTTAAAATAAGGAGAAAGAAAGAGATTTAGGTTGAAGAAAATAAGTAATATTAATATATTCACCTTTATTCTATGTGTAGTCATAAATATAATTTTAAATATTTTTACTTAGGAAGGGGGCCTACAAAGCCGAAGGTTTCTAGAGCCTGGAAAGTCAGAATGCCACCTTTGTTGGTGCTTACATCGTAACAGAGACTATGGTACTGTATACTCTTCAATACATTATTAGTATCACAGAAATACATTCTATTTTGTTCACTCTAGCTTATTAAATTAGTGGACTCTAAACTCTTTGAATAATAAACTCCTAATAGTGGAAAAGTTCTGTGTATACCATAGGTATATATTTAGTTATAATATATATACACCTCTACTACTATGCTATTATATTGTATGCAGTATAACATATACACAGTTACAAATACAGAGAGTTTAAAGACTAGATTAAAGGTAAAAAATAAATTTAAATAATTTTAAGTTATTAATAACAAAATCTCCTTTGTGCTTAATAAAATTATTAAGTTTTTGTGAAAGCAATATCATTGCATAAGCTGAATTTCTATGAATGTCTTTTTTTTAAGATTTGATGATCTGAGAGTTAAGTTGAAGGTTTAGCTTCTTTTTATTTATTTTTATTTTTTGAGTTTTTTTTTTTTTTTTTTTTTCAAATTAATAGGAGGGTACAATTTTTAGGTTACATTGTTTTCATTTCCAGGGTAAAGTTTGTTTTGTAGAAGAACAAGGTTTAGCTTTTTAAAGTGTGATTTAAAGGTTATCACAGTTGAAAATAATACTTCCCCCAAATATGAATATTCTAATGGGAAGAGTACATTAAGGATAGCACTTCATAAACAATGATACTAAATTTTCAATTCTATCTACCAGTGATGCAAATGTTTTGTTGAAATTCATCAACTTAATGTCTTCTTGGATACTAACCATTTGTTTTTCACACCTAATGAGAAGCATTGTTACATTTTCAACAGTGAGCTCAAGATTCACTGGAAATCTTCTTTTATAAGATTTTTAAATAGGTAAAAAATGTAACCAAGTTTTTCGTTGTTGTTTGGCTTCATGTTTGTTTGTTTTTGGAGAGTAGGTCTCACTGTCTGGCCCAGGCTGAACTTGAACTGCTGAGCTCAAGCGATCCTCTCACTTCAGCCTCTTAAGAGTAGCCAGGACTACTGGTACAGATGTATGCCCCTGTGTGTGGCTTAAGTTGTTAAATTATTTTAAATTAAGGACCAGTTAAGAGAATGTTTATAGGTGACATATTTACATACACTGCTAAAATGGAGCAAAATCATATAATAATGGAAATGTTTCTTAAGATTCATTTTTAAAATGAATCTTACGAGGTTTTCTCAAAATGCAGTGAATCATTTATTGATAAAATACCAGCTCTATTTCTGTATCTTGTTGATATGGATTAAAATGTCTTTTTTTTTTTTTTTAACATATCTGAAAAATAGCGTTCTTTGGAGAGCCACCTGTCACAGCATCAAGATTCAGCATATTTGGAGTACTTACCTAATTACTAGAGGAAAAATGTATAACTCATCTTTTTTTAAAATTCATTTTTATTTTTGTCTTTGCTAAACAACCAAACAGATAAGTGTATAACTCATCTTTTATTTCAACAACTGCTTCAAGTACAAGATAATCAGTATTTTGCAGTCACTATCATCCTCATGACAAGAATTTAAAGGTTATAGTAATGAAAATAACAAATTTTCAAATGTACTTACTGGGGCAGGGAAACTGAAATATAAAACAAACAAACAAACAACAACAACAACAACAAAAAAACCCCAAGAGTGAAAAGAAATTCAAAGGTTATGGAGTAATTCTCAAAGAGCCTTGACTCTTACTTGGCCCTCAGAATACCACATACACTTGATATATCTATGCCTTCCTAATAGTCACAGAAATTGAGCTTGTCATTGTTGATATCTATATTAATTAATAGTTAAAGCTTAATTGATTTTCTATTTTTTTAGGCAATAAATAATTGCAAATAGCAGGCTTGAAATTTTTATCTTGAGCTATAGCAAGTTATTTTATTTTGGAGACCACTCTGTTAAATTGCCATTGGGTTATTTCCCATCTTTTTTTTTTTTTTTAACTATTTATTCTAGTTCTCTTCTTCCAAAAAGATAGCTACTATGATACTGATTTCTTTTCTTATTTCTTATGTTCTTTAATGATAACAACTTAACATAGAGATTATAAGCACCTTTTAAATCATCTGTGCTTTATGCAGATCATTTTCATGGTTTCTTGTATCAATTGAAATTAATAATTAAAGGTAGTTAAAATTATTTCTGCAGTTAAAAATTAATTTTACAAATCCTGTTATTCAGAATAAACAACCTAGATTAAAAGAAAATATTCAGAAAGCTATGAAATTATGTAATCTCATTAAGACTAAGTAAATTCTGATCTTCATCAATGAAGTGACTTTTTTCACTTTTTTTTCCTAATGAAAGAATCACTGAAGTAATGGACATATGTTGTATGCTTATCAACCAAAAATGTCCAAAGATAGAAGAGTATTTCCATGTCTTTAGCATTATACAAAGTTGGAAAAGCTAATATTCTTTGTGTTAAATTGGAACTTTTAAAAAGTAAAATGACATTTACATATTAAAAATAGAAAAACAAAAGGCAAAGAGGGATTACTATTTCCAAGACAAAACACTGCAAAATAATAGTACTGTAATAGTTGAGGTAAACTCATACAATTTATTGACTTTATTTTTGATTCAAAGTCTACTATAACTCCAATTGCTAGTAATTCAATTTACATTTGAAGCAAGTCTTAAACTTGGCTTAGAAGTATGTTTCCAAATGTTTTTTAGTAATAATTTACTAGAAATCCATTGTCCATGAGTATTGCCTAGGCTTTGCCAACGTACTTTTATTCAAAAAGGATGCGGGGAAGTCTGGTAAAATAAGCCAAGTTTCAAGTAGCATTTTACAAATGTTTAAAACCTTTGTAGAAAAGCTTTTAAGTCAATGGTCGCCAAAAAATTCTCTTCAGCTCATTAAATTTGCCTTGGCCTAATCCATATTTGCTGACTTATTCCTCCTAGCTATTTTCATCATTTTCTATCATTAAACTAAGACAGTAGTTCTCAGTCTTGAACTAGCAGAAATAACCGCTTGAGGGAAGTAATAACTACCTACCACGCCTTCTCTGTCTACTTTGAGGCTTCTTCTTCCTCCTCTGCCTTCTGAATGTTCCTGCCTGAAGTTTGCTCAAGTCTTTACTTTTCATACTCCTGCCTCTGATAATCTCATTTACTCTATGACTTCAATTCCTGTCTCTTTGCAGTAGAATCCCTAATAGGTGACTCAAGCAGGACTTTGCAAACTAGAGGCTGACATTTCAACCTCTTTCTGTGCATCTACATTCAGATATCCTGCAAGGAATGCAAAACCAAAACTTGATTTTCCTACAGCCTCAGTGTAAGCCCTCCACTTATTTCCATGCACCATTCCCCGGTCTCTAAGCTTAGGGCTTCTTTGAATTCTCTTTCTCCTTCCTTGCTATCCCATGCTCGCTATATCACATGCACTATTTTCAATAACTTGTTAACCAATCTCTTTCCTTTCAATTAAGAAACATTGGCAACTTAAGTCATCCTTCTAAAGCATGTCTTTAATCATGTTTTTAAAGAACCTCTGCTTCTGATGATGTATAGAAGAATGTTTAAATTACGCCATCTGGCATTCAAGAATTTAAAGATCTGTCAAACGTTTCTAAGTTCCTCACCCATCATCCCATAACTTACAGTTTATACTTCGTACACTAAAATTAAACTTTATTACTTAGCATTTCCCCCACACAGAATGCAATATCTTGCCCCTTCGTATTTTGCTGATATTGTACATCCTGCCTGTAGAGCAGTGATTCTCAATCTTCCTAATGCTGTGACCCTTTAATACAATTCCTCATGTTGTGGTGACCCCCAACCATAAAAATTGTTTTCATTGCTCCTTCATAACTGTAATTTTGCTACTGTTACAAATCATAATGTAAATATCTGATATGCAGGATGATCTTAGGCAACCCCTGTGAAAGGGTTGTTGAACCCCCAAAGGGGTCATGACCCACAGGTTGAGAACTGCTGCTCTAGAATGAATTACTACATAAATTATATATTTTTCAAAAACATTTATTCCAGGCGGCACCTGTGGCTCAAAGGAGTAGGGCGCCAGCCCCATATACTGGAGGTGGAGGGTTCAAACCCGGCCCCGGCCAAAAATTGCAAAAAAAAAAAAAAAAAAAAAAACCAAAAAACATTTATTCCATCACTCTAAGTAGCTATGATCTATGATCTCTATTCTAATGGGCACTATGATATAATGGATAGGGTATGGGCTTTTGAATACTATATAGCTGAGTCATTCTATTAATTATGTGATAACAGGAAAGTTAGTTAATTACTATTGGCTCGACACCAGTGGCTCAAGTGGCTAAGGAGCCAGCCACATACATGTGAGCTAGCAGGTTCAAATCCAGTCCAGGCCCGCCAAACAACAATGATGGCTGCAACCAAAAAAAAAAAAAAAAAAAAAAAAAATAGCTGGGCGTTGTGGCAGGTGCCTGTCATCCAAGCTACTTGGAAGACGGAGGCAGGAGACTTGCTTGAGCCCAGGAGTTGGAGGTTGCTGTGAGCTGAGATGCCTCAGCACTCTACCCAGGGTGACAGCTTGAGGTTCTGTCTCAAAATAAATAAATAAATACATACATAAATAAAAATAAAAATATTAAAAAAAGAAAGTTAATTACTGTAAATCTTGGTTTTCTCATCTATAAAATGGGTATAGTAGTGTTTACCAAGAAGTTCAAAAGAAAACCTATTTAGTATTATTGCGATCACCAGGAAAAAAACCTGAGAAAGTAGAATTTCACTCATTAAAATACAACAAATGTCTACGATAGATCAGACAATTTAATACAGAGAGTAATGAGCAAGATAAGCACAAGTCCTGTTTTTTTGAAGCTAACAGCCCCCTAAATTCACCTCAGCCCAGGATCTAATCCTGTCCTATGAAGACTCAGAAACTTAACCTAGAATTGAGTTAATGGATATGACTTCTACTCACAAAATTCTTGAGACTGATATTTGTAACCATAATAATACTTTTTAAAATTTATACTGAAAATGTAACTGTCAAATGAATTAACTCCTCACCATGGGTTTAACCAGGTAGCTATATGAAATCAGAATAAAAAGGGGAAAAATTTTAAATATTTGATGGACTTGCGTTATGACAGTCAGATAGGTTTTCCTTCTTAATTCAAGCTTGCAGAAAGATGACATCGGGAATGTTAAGTTCAAGAGAGGGTATAGAATGATTTTGCTCTTGTATTTTCCTTTATTTCCTGAAGAATTTGCAGAAGGGGCTCCAGATAGTCCTGTGACTCTTAAAGGTGGGGATGGTTGGGTGGTGCCTGTGGCTCAAAGGAGTAGGGTACTGGTCCCATATGCCGGAGGTGGTGGGTTTAAACTCAGCCCCAGCCAAAAACTGCAAAAAAAAAAAAAAAAAAAAGGTAACAATGGAATAGAACATTCTTTTTTTGCAATTTTTGGCTGGGGTCGGGTTTGAACCTGACACCTCTGGTATATGGGGCCGGCGCCTTACTGCTTGAGCCACAGGCGCTTCCCTAAGGGACATTCTGGTTACAGATCTCTGCACAAGGTTTTACCTTGTGATGGGGCTGAGAGTACTGCTGAGAGGAAGAGGTAGAACCTTGAACTAAGTTTTAAGCAGGACTTGTGATCAACATGTGGCAAAGAGGAATCACTAGATAAGAGAGGACGAACTCCACCAAGTAGCAGCTCAGCATAAAATGCTAGATTTCAGTGTCCAGCCAAAAGAAGCACCATTATTTCCATACATATTTTAAGCTATCGATTGTACTCCTATAAAGTTATGTGTTTGTTAATGTACATTCTAAATTTCTTTTAGGCTGAGACAAGGCTTTCTATTAGAACACCATAGCCTATAGAAATTATATTTGGGGATTGGAAAAGGACTTGTGAAATGAAGGCCTTAGATGGTATGAGACTTAAAGAATGGTAGGTTGGCATCAGAAGGGAGGTTGAAATTTTATCTGTATCTTCCTTTTATCCCTTTGACATTTAATCATCCAATAAAAGTAAAACCACTAACATATATATTGACTGGGCATGAATGGAAGGGAAAATATAGAGCCAAATGGTCTTACAAAAATAGTTTTTCTTAGCTTTGTCCACATTCACTCTGCAGGCCATATATTCCCTCAAAAATGGTATAGAATATACTAATCATTATGAGCTGTTAACTGTTATTGTTATATGTTCACCCATCCATTACTACATTCCTTCCAAAAAGGATTTGAGTTAGCCTGCACAAATACAGCAAGATAACAATAAAAATAACAGAAACAACAAAAATGTACAGAAGGACGTCAAGGTCAAAGCTGAGAATAAGGAAAGGAAAATAAACTAAAGCCAAGGGTATTATTCATCCACAGAATGTGGGATTTAGGGATCTGTGTATTTGCTGTAAATGGGGAACAATAGTGACACTGAGCTATCTTATATAAGCATTTGATCTTTACAGGTATATTCTGATTTCCTTGGAAAAATTCAAGTTCCTTAGAACATGAAGACAAAAGAGAATCTGTAGAGAAGGAGGAATATATTAACATTTTAATGTATACTGTCCTATTTCCTTAGGTCTAACACTATGGTGCATTGCTAGCTTAAAAATTGTTACCTGGGATTTTTCAATTTCAGTAGAATGTTGCTTAAGGGAATTTTCATTTTATCTCGCCACTATTCCAATATCCCCACCTTTTTTGCTTTTGCTTCATTTTATCTTGTTAAAATTTAATCCTAGTGCGTCTTTAAGACATTCATTCAAAGGCTAGTCCTTGGATTTGCTAGCATTGCTGTTTAAAATAATAGCTGCCTAATGTGTTCATACTTTAAAAAATAGTTAATGAGAAGAAAATGACACCCAGCCACTGGATACAATAACAGTTGAGATATGAAATGTCTATACTTTATACCTTCATATTAAAAGTTGGTGGCCGGATCACTGTGAGCCATCTGGAGATCAGAGATTTAAAAGCACACATAGTTTGATCTAATAAAGGCAAACACGAACAGGTGTGCTGAGAGGCACTCACTCAAAGTTGTGTTCCCAGGGATGGAGAATAAAGCACTCTCCCTGCAGTACTGTTGTGGTTTACTTTTCTGATTTAAAATAAATGGTACTCTACTGAATGTACTCAAAAAAGTGTCAAACTGGCAGTTCTAAAGCCCTAAACTTCTTTGTCAAACAAAGCAATAACAGCAAAGGCAGGAACATTACAAACTTGTTGAAAAATTGGTATTAGCAAGAATTAAGGGACTTAATTGGGATGACATGGAAATTCACAAGGATGTTGACATTTTTACATGAATCAAGTGGAGCACCTGAAGGTTGTGTTAGGAGATAAGTGAATAAATTCATAAGAAGTGCAGCTTTGTCTGTCAACAAAAATATGTCTTCTAGAAGATTCATTTTTAATTAGGCCCAAAGATTACTTGAAATGGTCATTCACAGGACAGCCCCACTTAACAGAAGATAATAGGATCACCAACAAATTGTGCTCCTATAAAGTAGGGCCTTTGTCAGCTGGCCACAACTCTATCTTCCTATTTTAGAGGAACTAAAATTGTTAACATTTTTTTTCCATGTTTTGTATTACTGAAGTGTGAACTTTATCCTCTGAAAGCCACTGAAAAAAAGTATGATCCTTAAATAAGTCAGAATATGCTTAAGCCTTTTCCACAATTAAAAATTGCTTTGCTAGAATAGCTAGTCATAAGCTAAGGTGCAAAAGAAGTCCTATTCTAAAGGAAAAATATATAGAATAGGCTAAGATATGATGAAAATGCTCCCTGCAGAGCATTCATTAATTTTAGGAGATGGCTAAAGGCTGGGCAACCATTGTTAAATCCTTGCAGAGGCTGTAAGGGTAGGAGAAAGGAGTCCTGGTTAACACCTCTTGATTTGGGTTAGGTTACAAGAAAGATGTACTGTAGGAGTAATGGTGGACAGAAAGTACGTAAGTCTTTAAAGGACCTAGAACTCATCTTTGAGTTATCCCCAGATGAAGTAACTCTAGACTGCTAGTATTTCTTGGAAGCAGACAGAAATAGATATAATCCTTCCTTAAAGGAAGCTAGCATCATCCTGGTGCTCCAATTATTTCTAAAAATTAGGCCAGGCATGGTGGCGCATGCTTGTAATCCCAGCTCTCTGGAAGCCAAGGCAGCCAAGGAAGCCAAGGATCACCTGAGCTTGGGAGTTTGAGGCAAGCCTGAGCTAGAATGAGATCCTGTCTCTAATAAAAATAGCCAAGCATTGTGGTGGGCACCTGTAGTCCCAGCTACGTGGGAGGCAGTTACCTTGGGCATTGTGGTGGGTACCTGTAGTCCCAGCTACGTGGGAGGCAGTTACCTTGGGCATTGTGGTGGGCACCGGTAGTCCCAGCTACCTTGGGCTCAAGAGGATCACTTGAGCCCAAGAGTTTGAGGTTGCTGTGAGCTATGATGTCATGTACTCTATAGAGAGGAATAAAATGAGACTCTGTCTTTAAAAAACTTATTTTGAAAATAATTTTCAGGCAGGCAATAAAAATGAATAATCAGGTGACGCCAAAGACAATATAACATGAATAAAATTTAGCAAAAATGGCAGACAATAGAAAACGACCTATAGGACTTCAAATGTTAGAATTATAAGATACATATCCTACTATTTTTCAAGGAGATAAATGAAAATTTTGAGAATTTCAGTGCATATTTAGAAACTAAAAATAGAATAATCAATAATGGTGTGCCAATGTGTGAGTTTATTAATATCTTGGACTCATCTGAAGAAAGATATGTCAGGAAAAACTGCCTAGAATACAGCATGGAAAACAAAAAAGTTGTTAATACATGAGAAAGAATAAAGGACCAAAAAAAAAAAAAAAAGTATAATGATAAGGTCTAAAATATGTATAGTCGGAATACCAGGAAGGAGAAGCAGCACGATTTTAAAGGATAATGGGTAAATACATTTATAAACTGAAAAAAAAAAATGTGCCACAGATTCCAGAGCAGTTATAAACTTCAACACACCTGCGGGGCATCTTACAAGGGTATATGTGAAACTTGCCACCCAATCTTGGCTGTGAGTTACCTCTTTTGAGTTTCATATTGCATGTTTCATATACAGGACTATCATAATACCTGCGTCATAGCATTAGTCCCTTCCT
>CAUYPK010009251.1:0-11574 GCA_963574355.1 Loris lydekkerianus | reverse complement strand
ATTTATTAATCCATTTGTGGATCGATGGGCACTTGGGCTATTTCATTGTTCTGCATATGGACATCCAGTTTTCCCAGTACAATTTATTCAGTCTGTTCTTTACCCAATGAATGTTCTTGAAATTTTTGTTGAAACTCAGTTGGCTAAAAATCTGTGGATTTATTTCAGAGTTCTCTGTTCTGTTTCATATTCAGTGTATTTGTTTTTAAGCTCGTTTTTAAGAGTTTTGGTTATTATAGCATTGAGATAGATTTTAAAGTCAGCTACTGCAATGCTCTTAGCTTTTTTTTATTTACTTAGGGAGGTTTTGGTGATTCATACTTTTCTTATGGTCATACATGAATGTTAGAATTTTTTTACATTTATGTTAAACTGCCATTTGTATTTTGATAGGGATAGTACTAAATAAGTACATTGTTTGGGGAAATATTGTAATTTTAGCAATTTAAAATGATTTTTCAACCCATGAACATAGGATATGTTTTCAGATTTTGTGTCCTCTTTAATTTCTTTTGTCAGTGTTTCATAGTTTCCACTATAAGATATCTAACCTCTTAGCTTAAATATTTTTCTTGGTATTTATATTTTGTAGCTATTATAATTGAGATTGCTGTCTTGATTTCATTTTTAGTTAATTCATTATTTGTGTATAGAAGTACTACTGATGTTTTATGTTGATTTTATGTTCTGAAACTTTACTAAATTCATTATTTATTTCTAAGAGTTTTTGTGGAGTCTTTAGATTTTTTCCATTTATAAGATTATATCATCTGCAAGGAGAGACATTTTAACTTCCTCATTTCCAATTTGGGTGGCCTTTATTTCTTTCTCCTGCGAAAGGAGTTAATAAATCCTTAGGAGATAATGTGTCCATTAAAATATTAATAACTTTGTATTTATGATTCCTAATATTCAGTGAACTCTTATCACCTACAGATCCAGAAATTTAAAATTTAAGGATTTTTCTAGATTTTTGAGGTGTTTCCCCACATATTCTGTTCTATTCCTAAGAAGCACCAATTATCTATATTTATAAATTCCTCTTATATGTTTTGAATCTCTCAACTTCTCTTAGATGATTTTCACTCCTTTCCTTTACTAATATTCAAAAATATCCTTTGTGATTTCTTCTTAAAATGATGAATTATATTTATGAAATTTTATTTTGTTGCTTTATAATTTCTAATGCTTCAAATTACATACTTTCTGACTTTTAATAAGTTTAACATTCCAGGTAATTTTTAAATCAGATATAATTTATCTCATATTCTCTCTTTCCTTGTAGGAAGTTACATATTTTACTATGTTTTCCTTTAGAAATAGTTCTAAAGGAACTATTATGATAGTTTACTGGTACCTAAAATTTACTTTGGTTTTGTGTAGTGAATCTTTTTCTAAAGTGAGTATCTTATTCATCTCTTGTAGGTGGTTTATTTTGGTACCTTTCACAATAATTACACATTTTCCACATCTTTTTTTTATTATTTGTCTTTGAAGGAATGAAATTTGTTCATGACTATTACCTTTCTCTTGACTTTAACCAAAAATAGTAGATTTTGTTTTTTCACTGTTCACATATTCAATCTTCATTAACTTGGCACTAAGAAGATTTTTCTATGAGAATTTTCCCATCACCCTGGAGAAGTTATCATAGGTATGAAAAAAATCATCAATCAGACATTCATCAGGATTAAGGGGGGAAAAAGAGGGAGCCAAGACCAGGAGTTTTAATAGGTTAAAACCATTGAAAACTATGCTTTTAAACTAAAATTTTATTTAGCCTTCTTTCTTTTCCAAGGAAATAATACTGCTTGTCCAACATCCTTTGTGATGTGTCTGACAGCAAATTTTGCAGAATATCTGTATCCAATTTAGGAATTAAAGCAGTATGACATAGGCACTTTTTTAAAAAAATCCTCATCGAACCATCCACTCCATAAAAACTAGTATGAGAGACTGAGTTTTTGTGGGTTTCGCTGCATACATGTATGCAATTGTTACTGTCTTTAGGTAAGGAGCATCTGAAACAAAAGTTATTTTCACCTGTTTTATGGGAAACACTTATACCTGCTCTCATTTCTTCATGTTTGTGTGAATTATGTTCAAATAGGAAAATGATTGCTATATTGAAAAGACCTCATGCAACTTTGGAAATTCATACAAAGGATCATGCCTGGACACACGTCCTCTCTCAAATTTAATAAAATGCTGTTGAATGGAGATGTCAAATGGCATTGCCAATAGTTGGAACCACTTTAACTCACAAGATAGCCCCTTTGAAACTTTGAAAAAAGGAATTTATAATTTCGTATATTTTTGTCCCCCAAATGTAATTTTCTTGACAGTTGAGCCATGATTTAATTATTGGTAACTTCATAAAATAAATTTATTTTGTGTTGTACATAGCAAGCATTTCTTGAAAGTTATGATATTTGGTTAATATTTTTATTTATTTATTTATTTATTGCAGTTTTTGGCTGGGGCTGGGTTTGAACCCGCCACCTCTGGTATATGGAGCCAGCACCCTAGTCTTTGAGCTACAGGAACCACCCAACATTTGGTTAATATTATGTGATATTTAGTCAAAAATGTAAAATAGTTTAGATTTAGTTTCAGAGAATGTGAACATTTTCAATTTTTAAGTATAACTGAATCTTGAAAGGTATTAAATGATAGAAAAAAATCATCAGTTAAGCTGAAGTAGTTTATGTGAGGTTAAGCTTTCAAAAATGATTTTGACTTTAATAAAAGAATCATAATAAGAGCCAAGGCTTCTTCTATAATTAGGAAAATTAAAAGACTGTCACTGCAAATGCTAGCTCCAGAGCCATGCTGTGCCGTAAAATAAGGAGCCCCACCCAGATGGGGAACCTGGTATAGCCAAAAAGCTGGGCTCAGTTAGTCCAAAAGTTTGGCTTTATTCCAAAGCCACTGTTACAACTGCTGCTTCCAGAAACACCTATTAAAAGTCACTAGGAAAATGGAAGCTCTAAACAATTCTTATTAATACTCAGGGAGCAAGTGACTGCACACTGGCATTTTTGCTAATCCTGTGGCAGAAAGCAGACTACCCGATGCTAGGAGAAACAACAGAAATGGCCAAAGTAAGCCACTGTATTGCACGCACTACGCTAATCTAATTGAAGTGTGTCTGATTAGCAGAACCAAATTACATCCAAGGCTGTGGCTGCAAGAGCCTTTCTGGAAAATGCAAAATTTCAAGCTCTAATAATAAAGGGTGAACCAGAAATATGCTTAAATGACTATTGGGTTCCAATGTATCATGCCCAACTCTAATTAAAATAAGAGCTTCTTCATTGCACACGGAACCAGAAAAGACAACCCAAATACCCAATACAATTTTTAGAAATAAAAATATCTGGAGGCATTCGTTACTAGACCTCAGGTTGTACTACCAGTCTATAGTGATCAAAACAGCATGGAACCAGCACAAAAATAGAGACATAGATCTATAGAATAAAATGGAGAACTTAGGGATAAACCTAGCCACATATCTTTGATAAGACAAACAAAAACATGCACTGGGGAAAAAAAAAATCCCCATTTAATAGACTGTACTGGGAGAACTGTTTAGCTACATGTGGGAGACTGAAATGGACTGCAGTTCTCTTACCACTGACAAAAATTGACTCCCACCAGATAAAGGATTCAAATTTAAGACACAAAACAAAACAAAAAAATTCTTCACGAGAGTGTGGGGAGAACACTTAACAAAATTGGCCTGGGAAAAAATTTTATGAAGAAGATCGTCTTGGCAATTGCAATAACATCAAGAAAAAGTAAATGGGACATCATCAAGCTAAAAAGCTTCTGCACAGCTAAGGGCAACTAAAGCAAACTGACAGAATGGGAGAAGATATCTGCATGCTATGAATCTGACAAAGGGCTGATAACTAGAATCTATTAATCTCAAATTGATCAACAAGAAAAGCACAGACAACTCCATTTATAAGTAGGCAAGAAACTTGAACAGAAACTTCTCTGAAGAAGGCAGGTGAATTCCCAACAAACACAGAAAAGAAATGCTCATCATCCCTAATCATAAGAGAAATGCATTTCAAAACCACTCTGAGCCCACATTACAAAGGCTCAAATCTGCAGGTGGTAGCATGGGTGTGGAGAGAAGGGAACACTTTTGCCCTGCTGGTGGGATGGCAAACTAATACAACTTCTGTGGAAAGAAGTATGAAGAATTCTTAAAGAACTAAAAGTAGACCTTTCATTTGATCCTATAATCCCATTACTAGGTATCTACTCAGAAGAAAAAATAATCATTTTACCATAAGGATATTTGCACCAGAATGTTTATTGCAGCTGAATTCATAATTGCTAAGATGTGGAAGTAGACCAAGTGCCCATCAACCCATGAATAAATTAACAAACTGTGATATATGTACACCATGGAGTACTACTCAGCCAGAAGAAAAGATGGAGACTTTACATCTTTTGTGTCTACCTGGATGGAGTTGAAATACATTCTTCTTAGTAAAGTATCTCAAGAATTGAACAAAAAGTATCCAATGTACTCAATGCTAATAGGAAACCAATATATAAACAGCTACATACCCACATAAAAGAAAAAAAAAAAAAAAGAACACAAGTATACTCTATCAAGGGGGAGGGGAGACGAAGACAGGAAGGGGTGGTGGTTGGTGGGAGGAGGGAGTGTGGTTGGCAGGAGGAGGTAGGGTGATTGGCAGGTTCTCACCTAATGTGCACCATGTGAGGGTATTCAGCACACCCCCTGGGTGAAGGGCTCAGGTACAATTTGAACTTTACCTTAGAAATGAAAACTATGAAACTAAACATTTGTACTCTCACATTAATCTGAAATAAAGAAAAGAAAAAGAAAATAAATAAAATAAAGCGTTTTGCTCTTTTTTGTTTTCCCTTTGTTACCATAGTTGAGTAAGGAAGTAAGGTTAGAAGCCTTCATTCATCAAACTCACTGCAGTCTGATTTTCCTAAAATTTAAAACTGTTTATGTCATTGTTCAGCTTAGAACATGAGGACACGTTAATGCAAAATATGAATTATTTATGATGTTATTCTTGTTTCTTATTTATCTTACACTTTGAAAAGTTGTAGCCAATTGTTGAGCCTACATAAAAATCACTTGGTCATTGGAAGGTGGAATTCTGTGGCTCTATTCTAAATGATTTTAACATACAAGCATATGTCAACAGCAGGTAGCTATGATCTCTTTCATACTCTGTGATAAAGAACTCAATCCATGTCATAGGTGAGTATGAGATGGAAATGCACTGCTAGCTGTAAATATGTGTACTGTATGTTCAGTACAGAATAAGGAAGAAATTAAGAATTGGATGAAGTGCCTGAGAATGTTGAACTGTAGTGTAGCATATAGACATCTGTATTCTTGAATCAAGAGATAAGATAGCCAGGCCATTAACTGTCTATAAACCAAATTTTCTAAACCAACTGTGGTATGTACATAATAGCAAGTATTTGTTAGAAAAATTTCTCAAAAGGAGAAACAAAGAAATCAATGCACATTTTATAAACAAAACTATAACTTACACAGTTAGTGGTGAGGTCACTGCATCTTAATTCTAGATATCCCACTGTCTTTTGACCCAGATAGTTTACTGTTGAATGTAAAGACAAGTATTGATAGAATAAGATTAGGGTTCAAATTTTTACTTTTCAACAAATGAAGACTTTTAAAGTTGTAATTTTTAATTAAAACTGTCAGAATAATTCCTTCAAAACACCTCATGAAAAGACTACTGAAGTCCTTGTTATATTCTGATTTAAAATCATGTTTAGAATATTATCACAGATAAAAATATAAAAGTAAAATTGATTTCCAGGAGAATTTCAATATATTCGAGTGTTCCCTTAGGAACCACAGGAATGTGACATGAAAATATGTCACGGTTGTCTTTTCTCATGGAGCTATGAGATTTTGATCAAGCCCTGATAATCAGTAAAGGTCACTCATTCACTGATTCAAAATATATTTAGTGAATGATGACTATGTGTCAGATACCATTTTAAGATTATTCATTGGTGAAAAAGATGGCAAAAATTTTTCCAGTGACTCTTACATTTTAATAGATGAAAACAGATAGTAAAACAAACAACCATAATAAAATGATATATCAGATATTGATAAATTTTTATGGAGAAAAATGAAGGAATGAACAAGGGAATGAAAAAAACCTCATTAATAAATTGACAACTAAGCAAGATCCAAAGTTGAAGGAATTTATTATTATTTCTGGGAAGGACATTTATGGCAAGAGAGGAGCAAGGTCAAAATGCCGAGGCCAGAGCTGGCGAGAGTGTTTGAGGACTAGCAAGGTCAGTATGCTGGGAGGAAGTACTGGAGGTGTGTGGTCAGAGAAGAAAGGGACAGCAAAGTCAAGCAGAGCCTGGAGGCCATCTTAAGGATTTGGCGGTTCTCGAGGATCTAACACTATCTGACTTTTAAGTTTTTGGCCAGGGCTGGGTTTGAACCCGCCACCTCCGGCATATGTGCCCAGCACCCTAATCCTTTGAGCCACAGGTGCCGCCCAATATCTGACTTTAAATGTAAGGGACAAGGACGGGTGCAGAGGGATGAATTCGATGTCAGTTTAATAATTTTGGTAAGAAGATTTTATAGCTTGGGTTGGTGTGCCAGTAAATGGGGGTGGTAAGAAGTAGCAAAGTGGTGGGTGTCATGTTCTTACAAAAGCAAAAAGAGGTAAGATTTAGTGCACGTGGTTTAAGTTGCAGGCATAAGAATTCCACCCACAGTAAAAGGAGAGATGATCCCATATATACAAGTAGACGATTGTGGAAACTTACACATGTTCTATTTTTATGAATTTTTCTCATTAAAATGATGTATGTGTGAAGAAAGTGAACAGATGAGGGAAACAGTGCATCCAAACCTACAGGTTGTGTATTTAATGTTGATAATCATGAATTTCACATGCAAACAGTCAGCATGCTTGTGTGTTGTTCTTTATGTAGCCATGTTTAGCCACATGTGTGTAGGATGGGAGATGGCAGAAGGTGGAATTTAACCAGAGTAGGGATTTTGCCATGAAAGTACAAAATGTAAAAGAGTGGCGGGAGAGTTGAGGGTCTTATTGATGGAATATGGACTGGAAGCTGAAATAGGAGAAAACAATAAAATGAGTGTAGTGAGACACAGGAAATTGTGGTGTGATAGATACTAGGTCATAGTTTGCTTGAAGAATTGACAGAGTGCACTAGAAAGGGAGTGAGCTGAAGACAGAAAGTCGGCATTGGAGAGGCAGGTGTAGCTGCAAGAATCCAGCGTAGGAAGGGGGTGCCTTTGTTTATAACAAGATCCAGGAGGACGGAAGTGGAAGGCTCACGTGGCTTGGAGAACAGTCATGGGGAGAGGAGCTGAGAAAACTGTGAGTTCTGAGTAACAGGAGGGTCATATACTGTGTAGATAATAAAATTACTAAGAAATGTAAATGAGCAGTGTTGGAAGAAATAAGAAAAAGGAACTTAGGCATTCTAGGAATGGAAGCAGTCACTTGTACGCAGAATGATTAACCACTGTTAATTACCCGTGCTTCAGAGATGAGTGGTTTTAAGGGAGGGAAGTAGGAAAATGGCCTGAGAGAATACTGCTGAAAAAGACACCAAAAATAATTCTGGGAGTGAGTGTAACATAGAAAACAAATTCCCACTGAGCACCTTTGCAGGCAAGCAGGTCACTATTTTTCACTTTTGTGAAGATGGAACTTTCAATGGGGATGAGTGTCACCACCAAGGACGCTATGTCTCCCTGCGCCATACGAAAGAACCAGGCAGGACACGGATTGAAGCTTGCAAGAGGTGGGCTAACCAGAGGTGCAGGAGAGTCCCACGCCCCCTCCACAAAGTCTATTAAGGTTGTATACAACAGGTGTGGAGACTTAAAATATTGACATACCAGGGCTGCGTGCATAAGGATTGCCACGTGCTTTTTCCTTATGTGTTCTTTCCCCACAACCCCCAGGAAGAAGCACCAAGCATCAATATTTAACACCTGCTTACTAAGGGGTGACTTATCTTGTCTCATTCCAGAACGCTGAGTTACTTGGGGGCTTGCTCCTAAGTCACAAAACATCTGTAGGCTTGTCAGGAGGCTGTCCTGTTCTCAGAGTTTCCTTTTACTGTGATAAGAATCAGTAACTGTCCTTGCAAGCATGGTGTCCATTTCTCTACAATTGAGCATCTCTACACAAATGACTTCGTTGAAAATAATTCTATACAATTTTTCCTCCACTTGCCTGGTTAAGGAAATGGGCTCGGCTGAATTGTATGCTGGTATAGTTCTAATGTTCAAGATAGTTTCAATGTAAAACTTCTTCAAATCAAATCCTTCTTCAAATCAAATCCTTATAGAAGTTCTGAAGCACCTGGATATTATCTGAAATTAAACATGTGGAGGATTATATTAACTATCTCTTCTCAGAAATGGCTTTCATCATACATTGTGCCAAGACTAGAATATAACTTACTAAGGAGCTCACCAAGCTTTTGTCAGCAAGTTTGTGTGTTGGAAACTAGCTATTTTAAATCACAAATTTTCTCGTTCACCAATAAATGGTCCTAGAGATTAGGAAAACTTGCATTGCTCCCATATCTTTCCCAGACTGTCTCTGGAGAGGAGATAGTTGCTTTCTTGCTGAAAGTTTAAACTGTGATTCTGCTAATTGCCAGGGAAGAGAACGTTATATATGAGCTATCAGTCTTCACAGAAGATAGGAATAACATAAAGGAGATCTAAGATCATAGGAGGGCTGGTCTTTAAGAGATGTTTGTTTCATGTTCTTACAATCCCATAGTTGTAGTAAGGTCTGTGTGATGTTCAGAATAAATGACATAAATGACCCTAATAATTTTTTTTTTATAAAAGTAGCTTTTATATAGTGGAGTTACACAGGAATCCCCCTCCATCCATGGGAAATACATTCCAAGACCCTCAGAAGATGCCTACAACCACAGATAGTACCAAACCTTATATGCTTATTCCTATAATGCATACCTATGATTAAGTTTAACTCATAAATTAGGCACATTAAGAGATTACCAATAATAATAAAATAGAACAGCTATACAATATGTTATAATAAAAGTTATGTAAATGTGGTCTCTCTCTCTCAAAATATCTTCTTGTACTCGAATTATCCTTCTCCTTGTGATGATGTAAGATGTTAAAATGCCTATGTGATGAGATGAAGTGAGGTGAATGATGTAGGTATTGTGATGTCAATAGAAACTTCCAGAAATAAGCAGTTCACAAGTTTTAGATTGGGGGCTGTTCTGAATAGTGTGATGAAGTCTTGCCCCCAACCAGCTTTGCCATTAGTCACCTCAGGTATCAAATCAACCCAGCCGGTATTGCAGTGCCTCAATGTTCGTGTTCAAGTAACCCTTACTTTACTTGCTAATGGTTCCAGAGCCCAAGAATAAAGATGCAATATTTTCTGACTGTGGTTGACTGAGGGTAACTAAAACCTTGGATAAAGGTGGATGACTGTACACTTGTTTTTGAGCATTAACTTATTGCAAAAATATGAAGAAAACCAATTCATCAAAAAAATAAGTGGAGGACACTCCTCAAATGCATTGCTCACAAATGTTTAATTTCTGAAATTTTTAAATATTGAGTGGGTACAAGTCTTTTTATCACAAGGATATGTATGTAATGGTGAAGTAAGAGCTTTCAATGTGCCTGTCACCATGACACTGCTCATTGTACCCGAGAGGTAAGTTTTTCTTTCTCACTTTCCTCCCAACCTCCCTCCTTCTTAGATTCCAGTGACCCTTCATCTCTTTGTGCTTGTGTGTAGCCATCATTTAGCTCCACTGATTAGTGAGAACCATGTGGTGTTTGTTCTTCCATTCCTGGATAAATTACTTAGGTTAATCTACTCCAGGTCCATCCAAGTTGCTGCAAAAGACATCATATCCTTCCTTTTCATGGCTGGGTAGTAAGTATGCTGTGCTGTATATATATACATGCCATATATATACACATAAAGACTATGTGATGTATATATGTACATATATATGCATATCTTTATCCTCCCATAAATTCATGGGTACTTAGGTTGATTTTGTACCTTTGAAATTTTGAATTGTGCTTCAATAAACACTTAGGTGCAGGTATCTTTTTGAAAAAAATGATTTATTTTCCTTTCATTAGATACCCAATAGTGGGATTGCTGGATCAGATGGTAAATCTACATTTACACACATTTCTTTGAGGTATCTCCAGACTGTTTTCTTTCCTTTCCTTTTTTTTTTTTTTTAATAATATATTCCAGACTTGCATTTTTACTCCAAATTTGATAGAAAAATTACTTTCTTTATATACACTATGCTACACCAAAAAATGGCAGGATACAAAAGCCTCCCTGGTTTCATTCCTACATGCTTATGTAGGAAAGCAAAGGCAGCCAAAATACTAATTGCTTACAGAACCATGCTAAGACCTTGGCCCCACTGACAAAATGGCAATTAAAACTCAACCCCTAGAAGGCATCACATGCAGGTAGTTTGCAGTTACTCATAGTATAATTTCTGTGACCATAAAAAAAATTTTTTGTTTTTAGGCAAAAAAATGCATTTGGGATTATAATAAAAGGGTCAGACAACATACATCAACAACTCCCATACAGTATTAATGAAAAGACATACAGTCTTTTCATTATCTTCATATCCCATTATCTTGACAAGGCCCAATTTTTTTAAACACTTTTGTTAAGGTAAAACACAATATGTATAAGATGCAATAATCTTAAGTATCTAGCTTATTTTATTTTTATGCCCCTGTGAGTCCCATCAAGATCAACATACAGAACATTTTCAGGTCCCCAGAAGGTAAAAAGTTCCCTCTTGACCATTCCTGGTCTAAACCCACCTTCACCACTATTCTGATGTAATCCATAGATGAGTTTTGCCTGTTCTTGAACCTCATAATTACAGTGTGTTCCCTTCTAGGTCTAATTTCTTTGGTTAATCATTATGTGTGTGTGAGACTCATAATGTTGCATGTATCAGTAATTCATTGCTCAATGTGTAATATTTGATTGTATGATTATATCACTATCCATTCCATTGAGGGGCATTTGGACTGTTTTCAGTTTTAGATAGTTACGATAAAGTTGTTACAAATGTTCTTGTACATGTCTTTCACTGAGTATAGGCTGGCATTTCTTTGGATACCTTCCCAAGAGTGGAATCAGTAGGTCATTAGGGATATGTACTATCTAGTTTTGATAGAAACTTCCAGTTTTCTAAATGGCTGAACCAACTTATACTCCCAATAGCAGTGCACTGGACATACAAATTGCCAACATTTGTTAATATGAGGCATTATCTGCCTTTTTAATATTAGCCAATCTCACTGTGGTTTTAATTAACATTTCCCTGTTGACTAATAATATCATGGTCCTTTTCACAAGTTTACTGGCCATATCAATGTTCTCTTTTGTGAAGTTCCAAATAAACCTAACCCTACAAAGTTGTTTGTTTTGTTTTTAATAAGTAACCACTAGATGACAATATGCC